>CANUEX010209958.1:0-50134 GCA_948099535.1 Jatropha multifida | reverse complement strand
ATTTTCGTTTACTCTGCACATAAAATCTCACAGGAGTATGGGAGAATGGCATGGTTGGTTAATTTCCAAGTCTTCCTTCCATGTGCAAAATTCTCTGGATTTAAACTATTCAATACATTGTTTACTCACAGGATTCTTTCCTATAATACCAACCATATTCTTTCCTATAATTCCAACCATTTTTTTTTTGGCTTCTCTTTTTGTCTGCCACATTGATATAACATAACATTGTTCCCATAACGCAAGGAGATGAGGGTCCCAATCACTCAACTACAATAGGAAAAAAAAAAAAAAAAAACCTAAGTGTGACACCACCACCGCCAACACCTTCTTCACCACCACACTCCCGACATAGATTGCGACAAAACTTGCCATCTATAATGGCCAAAGAAAATCAACCAATTAAGAACAGAAAATCAGGCAATTAAGAACATTCCCATCAAGAGCGGAAATTTAGGTTAAGTAGTCTGTAGAAGAAGGGGAATATTCAATTCAATACAAATTTAACACCAAACATCAAGATGGATACGTACAAAAAGTTTGCGTTTTGAACTAGTATATCCATCCCATGACTCATTCTGTACAAATCTCTAAACCAATTTAAAGATCTATATTCTTATTAATTGAATTGAATGCTTACCTTCATATGTGACAAAATTGCATATAGAGATTGGACAAAAGAGAAATTAAAGATCATAGATTTTTTAACTGTTTTGAAATTAACAGAGAGGAGCCCTTCTAGGAATTCCTTTTCTTTTGTGCAATTGTTTTCTTGGCTTCAATGCTGAGATCAACCATTCTTGATTTTCCTCAGACATATCAGTTAAAGAAAGGGATGATTCCATCTCACCACTTGATTCTCTTTCTTGATTGTAGTTTTCTTTCCAAGAAAGATTAGGAAATTCTTGGATTGAAAATGTGATCATTTTAGGCTTTTGGTCTTTAGGCTTTACTAAAACTGTTGAAACCTGAAAAAAATTGCATACATGAAAATAAAACAATTAAGCATTAATAATTAAATTGTGTATTAATCTTTATTACCTTGCAGGCAATTGAGCAAAACCTATTAGGCAAGTCTTGTAAGTATCTCCCACAAGATTCACAAGAAGCACCAAATTTTGCTTTTGTTGATGGTTTTGAATCTTTTGGTTGCGGCCGCGGATTTAAGTGCACTGCCTTTTCACCATTGATCTTGTATGTCTGTACAGAAATTACGTAGTAAGATCTTAACCAATCTGAGGAAAAGAAATAGTTGCAGAAGATTTAAAACAACCTGAATTTTGGAGCAGTCAAGATGTTTCTGGATGTCTTGGAGACGAACAACATCATGATAGACATATTTGCAGATCTGCAGTTGCTTGTGGAGACTGTGAGCTTTCAAGCAGTGCCTACAAAGTCCAATATTACAATCTATACAGAATACATTTTTTTCATTTTTTCTGAATTCTCGATGATGAACACAAGAACCAAAGAATTTGCTCTTCAACAGTGTACTCAACCAATCTGATTTGTTCTCTATATAAAATTTGCATCCTACCTGATAAATATGAAATCCCAATCAATTCAATATATTAACTAAAAACAAAAATTAGGCAAACAGTCATCAATAACAACTAAATTAGTTAAGTATTAATTTGGATTAGGTATTAGAAAACAAAACAAAGAATCATTCTTGTGCCTCCAAAATAATAAATCAATCGATTTCAAGCATCAAATACTCTGTTTTCCCCCAATTTGATAACTTTCTGCTCTTTAGTTGAAGAAAAAAAAAAGAAATTAATAAAGAAAGCAATAATAAGAAATGAAAATACCCAAAAGAAAAGAATTCATACCATTTGGCTTGATTTTGAGATCGAGTTGATGTTAGTACAGCTAAAAATTGCTCAGTTCGTGAACAGAGTTATGGGTTGAATAGGAAACAGAGCAGAAGCAGAGCAGAAAAAGAAAAGAGAAAAGAAGAGAAAGGATGCTAAGATTGTGAAAAGAATGATATAAGGAATGCTTGAATAATAGCAAAATAAAACTAAATAATCTTAAAAAAAATAAGGAAAGAGAAATCTTTGTGAAAGCAGTGTTTCAGTACTCTCATAAAGAAGTGGCCTACCAGCGGCGGGAAGGTGAATGTATATCTTCCTCTCTCTCTCTCGTTATAGAAATAAAAAATATATATATATTACCAAAATTAAATATTGTTTTTCTTAATATTTAAAAATAATATAAAATAGTTTATATGGTAAATTTTGTTCAGCTATTGAAGTTGCAAGCTCTGCTTTCTTATTAGCATCGAGCCACTTTGAGTAAGCCAGTGAGGTTGTGAACAAAAAAAATAGAAACAAAGCTCCAATTTAAGGCTTTGTTTGATTTATTTTCCAAACAAAAACATTTCCTTGAAAGATATTTTTCAAAAAATGCATTTTCCATAGTTCGATTTAATATTTAAAATTAGTTAAAATATCAGAATACTTAACTTATAAGGCCTTAAAAATATTTATAATCATAGAAATTTGTATTTTACAAATTTATTATTAAATATAAAAAAAGGATAAAAATTGACAAATTATGATAGTTGTCTCGGAAGTAAACCTTATTTAACAATTTCTTGCAGTTAATATAATTAATAATCTAAAGGCTAGAAATGGACATGACCTTCAGATCACAACCTGTACGGAAGTTATAATTGATTATTATTTAAGAAAAAAGAATTAACTCAGAGAAAAAAAATAATGAAAATAATCTTTTTTTTTTCTTTTTAGTTTGACAAATAAGATTCTGTTTTTTAATAGACCTCAATTTTCTCCAATATATCAGCAATCTTAAAATTGCATATCTTAATTTACCCTTTAATCATGGGAGATAAATGTCAGCAATGTCCTTTTGAATTGAATGATGTCAAAAGAGGAAGAAATAACTACAGGGCCAGTTTTGACTTTATGGGGACATAGTGAAAGGTCTTTATTTGTAAAGCTATAAATTTTTTTTTTTTTTCAAAAAAAAAAAGAGTGCGGCGGAGAAAGGAATTCCTATATGTACTCCTAAATATGATTAGTCTGAACAGAATACGTGAGTGATAACAAGAGGAATGAAAGCAGAACTCTAATTCATTTTTTAATTTGACTCGAGCCTATTACTAATTCTTTTTTATCTTTTACCTTCATTTTTTTTTTAAAAAAAGTTACATTTCAATTTATGGATTTCATTCGGTAAAATTAGGTATTATAGTAATATTTTACTTATACTTTGCAACATGAATATTAAATGTTATTACCTCTAACATTTAATCAAAAACTAGTTAAACATTTGATAATTACTAAAATAATTAATTTATCGGATACATTCTCTCCATTAAATATTAAGTGAGAATAACGTTTCATAATATTCTCTTTTAAACTTTAAATATTTATGTTAACAATAGAATAAAAAAGTAATTTAATAAATCAAATTAAATATTTATAAATAATAAAAAATTTTTATTTTTTATTTTTTAGCCAATCAAAATCATGAAAGTATTTTAAAAAATTATTAATAAAATTACAAAAGATATCAATAAAACTAAATTAAATTCAAGATATTTAAAAATAATAATTTTTTATCTTATTTTTTGGCTAACCAAATTAGAATGCAATATGGGTTGGAAGACTAGCAAACCAAGCTACTGATTGGATTGCTAAATACAGCCTTGCCTCTTGTTGTCCAGATAATTGGGTGGTTAATCCACCTCAAACACTTTGTGATATGTTGTAATTTTGTTTCCCGTTGCTTTTGGCTATAATGCATATAATTTGTTCAAAAAAAAAAAAATTAGAATGCAATATGTAATTAAAAAAATTTCTAAAAAAATAAAATAGAATATTTTAAAAATTTTTAAACTTTAAAAAATAAAATTCAAATACTAAATAAAATAAAGTAGTTGTTAAATTAGATTAGATTTAAAAAATATATTGTTATTATCTAAATATTCATTTTAAAATTAAAAAAATATAACTATCCAATCAAAATATAAAAAAATAAAAAAATCCAAAAATTTATAAAAAAAAATAAAATAAAATACTCAAAAAATAGAGTGTCAACCCACATTCAAAATTATATATATATAGATAGATTCATAAAAATATCTACAAATACTTATGATCGATATTTTTTTATTCAAATTGATAAGTTGATTTGATTGTTATTTTTCCGAGTTTAATCAGAAGAATTTCTTTTTCTTGAATAAAAGAAATTATTAGTCAGATAAATTTTTTTTGTTAAAACGACCTATAAAAACAAGAAAGAAAAAAGATATTAAAGGAAAAGAAAAGCATGGAATTTAAGGTAGCAGTTAGACCGATCAGAGAATCCAACGAATTTCCGGCTTTCCGCGTTTGTCAACTGGCATTCTGGTTGGACAACAGTGTAAATGTCCGCGCCACCTAAGACTGTAATGATTAATTATAGGCTTTGCCCATTGATTTTGCTACTATCTTTTCCCCCCTTCCTTTTTTTTCTTTTTTCAGCAAATAGAAACGCCAATCATTTAATATTATTACTATTATAATTAACAATAAAATCCATGATTTTTTTTTGTTTGTATGACACATACATGTGTCTAATCTTGTGCATATAAAATTTGTGACCATGTAATTTTTCCCTCTTACAGATCGTGTGAATAGAGGTTATTTCATAGGTTTAGAGACTAAAATAAAATAGAGAAAAATTATTTAATCATTTGGAAAAAAGAGTTTAAATAAAAGTACGGTATTTTGAAACTTAATTGAGGGATTGAAAACTAGTTTAAACATCTCAGTTTTTAACACCCCAAATTGAGGTGTAAGCACAATTAAAAAACATAATTATATTTATAAATTTTCCATAATAAGGACATTTTTGTAATATTTATAGTTAACATTATTTTCTTTTACCATTAAACCAAACAAAACTTCATTATTAAACCTTCATTTACCATACCTTCTCGATAAATACAAAAGAGACATTTATCATATTTTTGTATATCATACTTTGCTATACCTTACTTTTAACGATCATTCCCTCCGTTCATCCAAACAAGCATTAAGCTACATAACAAAAAGCAAAGAAATTGGCAGGCTCTTTCTACTGTAAAAATTTGGAAGAGTACTATACGTCACAAAATGGTCTTTTCCTTTTTGTAAGTTGTAACAAAATTGAAGGGAATAGAAACATTACCCCTGTTAAACTCAATGGATTGGCTGATTTCGCATACGCTGTCATGCGATGACCATGAGAAATGCTCGTGGAGTGGTTCTGTGTAGTTATTTTAGTATTTTAATCATTGTGAGGATGGCGTTTTCTCTTTCTGCACCTATTCACGTACCAGGTGGCATGCTTCTGTAGGCCCATGCCAATCATTACCTTTAGACTTGTAAGCATTACATAGGTTACAGCAAATAAGAGGATCATCCAGAAGACCCTCCATAGCAGAGGACAGCAGGGAAGGCGAGCAGAATATACTGGAGTGAGTACTCGGATTACCTGAAAAAATTTTATGGACCCTTGGGTTAATAAAAGAGTAAAGGTAGTAAATTTTAGAATTTAATTGGGAAAAGAATTCAGCAAAGAAGACACGTTGCTTAAAATTCCAGCCACAGTATCTGGTGAAAATCATTAGTATTCCCTCATGTTTAGCATGTTTGTTTTGAAGAACTGGAAACTTTCATAATAGATCATAAAAAATAGACCAACATGTTCTACTTATCAAAGTAACTCACAGTTCGCCCTTTATCTTGGGGTCGCAAATGCCTAAATCGACAGCCAGTAAATATAAATGGTTTTAACGAGCATTACCACACATGCTGGCGCTAGAGGAACAAAAGTGAGATTTCTTTTCCTGTTCTCCGTTTGAATATTCAAAGTCTGTACAAAAAATGCAACCCAACAGAAAAAGGTAAGACAAAATTTACAGTAAGGATTATTTTCTGAAGGGTTAGAGCAACAATATAATACCTGGTTGCAAAGCTCTTCAAGAAATTCAGAGTATGCAATGGGCTTTATTTCATTGAATTTGGCTAGAAATGAATGCTTTATGATGTCAATTAACGTCTCACAGAAGAAAACCATCAAAGCATTCTACAAAATTCAGATCCGATGTGGAAGTCAGCAAGGGAAATAAATTCAGATAAGATATCTCACAATTTCTCCCATTTAAAGCATTAAGGGCATAAAATCTAACTTACAAAAAGAAAACTCTCAAACCAAGGACCCTCAGCCTCCCGAATGTTTTGAGCTAAGACAAATAAGAGAAATGCAGAAATGTGGAATCTCTCTACCGAATCTGGTGAAAAGCAATGGCAAAAAAAAAAAAAAAAAAAAAAAAAACATGAGACAGCATAAACTAAATAATTATACCACAAGAAAATGCATGAAATATAAAATGCAATAACTGCATTTCCATGACCTTTGGTACATAATAACAGCAATGTGAGAAAAATATATTAAAAAAAAGAAAAAAAACATATTCACACAGGCAAAACTGAAATTCCCTTTTAGGTAGGATATCTTATTCATCAAAAGAAAGAAGAATAATAGAATCAGGTTAATAAGGTATCCTTATATGAAGATGCAAAGAAAAGGTCAACATAGTAAAGCTGTCAAAACCATTAGATGTCAGCCGAAAATGCCCCCTTCGATATCTGACAACTAGAAACACATTCAGAAGCAAAACTTGATACCTAGAAGGTAGAAAACTTACCAGAATACACCAAACTGTGAATGTTATCCTTGCTGAGGCGTTTAAAGACACTGCTTTTTATCTCAGCAAAGTTATTGGATACCAGCAAAGCCAGCAAGGCATTATTATGTGCAATTATACAAGTTGATAGAGTGATTGCCTGAGCTAATAAAATGAAAGAATGAAGAAGTAAGGATTGTCAAGGAAAAAAACATAGAGAAAATATATCAATGACACAAAAAGACCAAAACAATTGATGCCAGTTTTAAGGATATTTGAAAAAGCAATAGCTAAAGCCTGATCACAGATAAATCTCCAAATCCAGAATTTCGAGTCTTCATCTGAACAACTAGCAAGCCCTTCAGCAGAGTTGAATAGAGTCTCCAACACATCTCCACCAAAACTTTGGCATAATTTGTCAAATATCTGCATACAGATACAAATATGCATCTATAAATTTCAGCTGTCAAATCAAAACCATGACCAAAAATTACAAGTTTGAAAGCAGTTTCAGAGTAACTCCCAGGATATAATAGTCCTGGAAACCATTAATTCAGGTGATGGAAGCATCTCCATAATAACAGATTAGACGAAGATAGAAAAATGGTCTCAATTTTTAATAAAAAGGTACGAAGGCTAAAGCCAAAAAATATTTGTGCCTATACAACTAGTTCTACGCTGGTAATATTTCATTAGTTTTATTTGGCAGTCTTAATGTTGATCTAAATCTTATTTTAACATGAAAGCTTTTGAATCTATCAAAATGCCAGATACAACATACGGGGTTTGTGCAATGACAACAATAACGTGCACCCTGAAAATGAAAAATATTTTACCCAAGGTGATATGAATAGAACTTGATGAGTCGATAAATGCTGAGATGCACTGGCAATTCACAAAAGGAAGTTTTTGGAATTGCAGATCTATGTGCTTTAAATTATAGATAAATTCTAGAAGTGGACTGAGAAATTGGAATTCATAACAAATCTCTAATAGTTGTGATTGTAACTCACCTCCAAAACATTGTAAACCACGTAGAGTTTGATTGTTCCTTGACCTCGAATCATATGATATATTAAGCTGATATCTGAGGTAACCATTAAAAAGGAAACAAGATAATTAGTATTCTGCATCCAATGCCTCTAACTACAGCAGGATCTGATTCTGCCTTGAAAGTAATAGCCATAAAAGTTGGATGCAGAAATGAAAGGATCTTCCAAACTTGTACATTGCAGTATATCCTTTGTATACCTGTGCGCTCCAAAAGAGCAACACCTGAAACCAACACGAGAAAGCAGCCAACATCAGAGAGCTCTGCTGCAGAAGCCTTCTTGAACTGCCTGCCACAAGCATGGTTAGGTTATTTTGTGATTATTATAAGTTATCACAAGTTTATAATAAAATCAAAAGGAGGAGCAGGAGTACCTCTAACCACAAGTTTATAATAAAAACAAGGCATTTATTTGTCGATAAGTTAAATAAGAGGAAGACATTAACCAGATATACCTCCAACCATCATCACTTAACTTCTACGTCCACTCCAAAGCAAAGTTCATTGAAAAAGTTCAATTCACTAACCCCCTCACCAGGATAGGGAAGACCAGCTTCTAATTCATTAATCATAATATCCTGAAGATCTATTTCAATTAACATCCTCTGCAACTATCAACCTAAGTAACAGAGAGAGGATTCTGAAGACATTAACATATCAATCAAACCCAACCAAGTCCAAATATACACCAAATTATAACTTTACTCTTAGTCCATTTGTGAACCGAATTGCAAATGTAAAACTCTGATGATAACATAGATTCTTAGTGCCCAACAGGGATGGAAATCACAATTCATTCATGGTAGAAATTCAACTTTAATTCAATCATGTTTTTAACTCTACAACCACAAAGACGCTCTCTAACTCATAACCTCTATGTCAATAGTGCAGCACTAGTTTAGGATAATGTATATCAAACTAAAAGTTCAAATCTATTGATACATTATTGCCTATCAAAATGTAACAGCCACTTTTTTTTTATTGAAACACCAGTCTATCAAAAGCAGAATCAATTAGCAGAGATGTGAACCTGCTAGTCTGAACCTTTGAGCCAATGTGCCACATATTTGTCTCTATATTTTCATAAATTCATATCCAACACCATAATGGAAAGTAAAAAGGTAATGACAAAGAAAATATAAGCAAGAACAAGTCAAAACATAAGTTGCACTTCAGCAATTTCATGCAGACCTGAAATCTTTAAAAAGCTCCACCAGATGTAAGTTAATATTAGTAATAATCTAAAAATGCATCAAACTGAAAATTTCTCTTGTAGAAACTTTAACATAAAATGGGCATTGGCAGCATCAATGTGGCAGCATTAACGGAAATCATTTTCATTTTACTGTGCCAGTAGACATACTGACTCAGCTAGTATATTTTGGTGTGGTATACTACAAGCATTTACAACTGAACCCTACACCAACACCCAAAAAAAGAAACAGAAGAAGGTGAACGAGAATGAAAGTCATCCTTCAACTAAACTATTATGAAGCTACAAGATTAATGAATTTGTAAATCTGCTAAAGAATTATGAGTTGCATAAGTACACATGTGCACAAATATAAATCTATGACTAACCTTGTATTTATTATTCTCCAAAGGGTAATCAGAATCCTTGTTGGCATTATAGTTAACAGTGATAGAAATGAATCCAAGCATACAAAGAAGCCGACATCTATGAGCTGCAAAAGCATGACAATGCAACGGAACTTTTCTTAAGTAAAATAAACAGAAAATCTGAAAGCAAAGATTGGCAAAGCATAACACCAGCTATCTTGCAGTAAGAAAACGAAAGGTGAGATTACCAGTTCACATCTCCATGGCAAGCGAAAGATAGTATCATACACTCTCTCCCTTTCTTTTTCACTACCAAGAGTTGTTGTGCTCCTTAATGAATTTCCTTTATACATTTCACCGGTAAAGTATTTCATCGGCGAAGTCTCAACTGAAAAGAGATCTAACATAAAACCAAGCACCAAAACTCTTAGAGCATGAAGATGCAAATAAGCAAGGACATTTTCACAGCATGACAAACGAAGTACAGACTATCATACATATCAGGAAGAAAATACGGAACTAATAATTATCAGGAGAGAGAGAGCCAAATATGCATGAAGAAAACAGAGTAGCATATGCCATGCAGATGGATTGGTTGTTATTCAATTTCAAACACAGTATAAAGAAGTGAAATATGAATCCAATTGATATTGGTATATTAGTTCATTATGAACAAAAAAAAAATTAAGTTTCTCTATATTTAGTCATTTACACCATCATTTCCCCTAAGCAGCCATAACAGTGACTTCAGGAACAAGAAATTCAGCAAAAACAAAAGAAAATGAACTGGGCCTCAAATCCTTCAATATAAATCACAAAGTCAATGAGTGCCTGTGATCTAATACCTGAATAGTGAGGATAAGCATGCATGTATTCATAGGATGAGGATTAATCATCTTGTCCAAACGTTTCTCCATAGCTTATTAATTGCAAACAGAACAGAACTAAGTTTCCGGAGTAAGAAATTAATGAAAAAAATGAGCCCACGCTTTTTCAAAGTCAGACTTCTAAAACACCTTACATGAACATAAACTCCTAGCACTTATAGCATTCTGAGATGTAAATCAGAGGGAGAGAGAGTAGCGCTTGATGATTCCTTTCACTTACAATTAGGATCCTCCGCCATGAGCCGGTTCCAATCCAATGATTCGGCAGGTTCCAACTTCGCAGCAGGAATAGCACTCCCAGTAGGTTCACTCCTCCATTGCTTCTCCGCCGAACTCACCTCCACTCCGGTTTCCTCCATCGCCTTCTCTTCAACCCGCGAATACGATACCATCTCTTCTTCTTCTCTTTCTCCTCCTCCGGCGCCATTGCTCACATTCCTCTGCCTCAACTCTCCACCACTGTTATTATACAGACTGTGACACTCCGCAACCTCTGTAACATCACTCACAGTACAGACCAAACTCCCTCCACCTCCATATGCAATAAAACTACTTCCGTTTTCCAGAAACACGTTCCCGTTCTCCATGTTTCCATTTCGGATAACATTTTGAACGGAATTAGAATCGGTGAAACTCGTTTCGGTGGTTGGATCTTCAGGAATGATGGAGTAAGATTCAAGAGGTGGCTTCTTTTTCTTGTGTTTCTTCTTTTTCCGACTCGTGGAAACTTTCTCGATCGGGTCAGAATTTGATCGGTAAAACAAAAACTGGTCTCCTTCGACGGAGCTACTTCCATTTAGAATTTCGAAGGAGAGCTTTCTACCAGAGGATCTCAACGCCATGGATATCTCGAGAACGAAAAAGAGAGATCCAAAATTCAAAGAGGCCTTCGTGGATTAAAAAATTGCTATTTATATGGTGGTGAGGTTGCTGAATTTGGTAAAAAACGGTGGTGTGAGTGTATCTTCTTTGCCCATTTCTCGTTTCTCGATGTTTATCTCTGTGTAAGTTGAGTTTTCTGGTTTAATTGGATTTTTTTTTATGGCTATTTGTGTTTAAAACTTTAATTTGATTTTATCAGATTTATTTGACTTTCCATAAAACCCTTTAAATGGCGTGAAAAAAACAAGAAATCTACAAATAATTTCATTCTGGAATCGTGATGGCGCGTGGTGAAATGATATTGCTTGCAAGTGCTGGTGAACTGACGAAATGTGAGCGAATAAAATGGTGACACGTTTCATTTTATGCCATTTTATTATTTTTATTCCTGAATTAAGTGGACGGCGTTAATATAAAATATTTTCTTGAGTTTAATGGTTATGGTGTAGGTACATGTTCAACAGGAATAAAATTAGAGTGCGCAAACAGTCGGATTTAGTTAATTGGACTATTCAATTTATAATTGTTCTTAAAAGAATAATTTTAATATTCATCTTAATTCATTCATTAAGTAAATTGAATAAATTTATTATATAAAACTGAATAGAAATAAATATTCATTGATTCGGAATAAATTTCACTTTTACAAAACATATGTAAATGGAAAAAAATAGTAAATAAAATGTACTATTCACTTTTTTTTTATACAGTAATAATTGGGATCAATTACGAGATTATCCACCTTTTTATTTTCTCATATAAAGCAACACAGATGTATAATTATTTTTTTTTAACCAAAAAAATTATTTAGTTTTTTTTCCTGATATCTGTTGGTCATGATTGTACCCATTGGGTATACTCGCCATTGTAATATTTTCATTTATAATTTTCTATTAAATTTTTGCCTATGAAATAATATTATATGTTGACGATATTATTAAAAAAATTATAATTTTTAATTGCTTATTAGCACAAATTTTATAAAATTCATTTGAAAATTCAAAATTTTATATTTAAAATGAAAAAATTTAAATTTAAATTTTATGAATTGAATTCCAATGGGTTAGTTTAATTCAAACATATTAAAATTATTAAAATTTATAAATGAATTTCACATTTTAATCCATTAACATTTATATTGACCAAACAGTCTCTTCACCTCAAATATTATTGATTAAATTATTTCTTTTATTTATTTAGTATTTTTAAAGAATATGAAATTGTTATTGTATATGACTATGATTATATATTGAATTTAAATGAATTTTTAATTTTAAATATATATAAATTGGTTATAATTCAAATTATATGTTCACATATATAAAATCCACGTGTGTATATATAATTCATTCAGTTATTCAATAATAAAAGTGCCGAAGTATCACTTATCAATATAACAAAAACAACAATCAATAATGAACTTTGATATCCAAATCGAAGAAAAAGAAGCATTAAACCTCATATTTAACAAAGAGATTTTTGTAGTCACCTCTTTATGCAACATCAACTTAAATCATATATATATCTTACAAAACTTTAGTTTCCCTTTTTAAAGAAAGAGAAATTTATATATATATATATTGGTCATTGGAATTGAAAACAACGTTCTTACTGAAGTTATAAATGAAAAAAATATCATTAAAAATTTTAATTTTATTGGTTGAAAAAAAAGATAATTTAATTTTAATTAGTAATATTAATCTTGATTGATTATGTTAATTAATTTTCTATTTAATTCTAATATATATATATATATATATATAAGATAAAATAAGAAATTATATTATATATCATATAAGGTATATAAAAAATATATTAATACTATTCGATACATTTCTTATAAATGAACCGATGATTTTAAAGCAGAAACCATATAATATATATTAAAGAAACTTAATTGTAATTATTTCCTACAAAAAACTTATTCTATAAAAAAATAAATATAATTTATTATTATTTAGTAAGAAATATATTATAAAATTTATTTTTATATAAAATAGAAAATAAAAATCAATATATATATATATATATAGTATAAAATTATGATATAACATGTGGTAAAATGGTCTTTTTTAAAGAAAACAACTCTAAAATTAATTATGCTCATAGAGTAAGTAAAAAAGAGTAAAAAAGACCAAAATTATAATTAACTCTTTAAAATAATGATTAATATATTAATTATGATAATAGCTAATGCTAAGTTTTTTTTTTAATAATATAAGTAGTTTATGATATTATATTATATAAAAAAATTAAATTAATTGAATTTAAGTTGTTATAAAAAAATTCAAATTAATTGATAAGTAATTTTTTTATTATTATAAACATATTATTTTCTTAACAAATTATTTAATTTTATTACTATTTCATAAAATCTTCTTTTTTCTATTTTATGAATATTTTTAGATTTTTATAATGCAAAATTGTTTTAATATTATAATTTATAATAAAAATTGTAAAAAAATAAATTATATTTACTCGTATAAAATCAACGAGGCATTATTGAAAGAATATTTCACTGGGAAAAGTAAACAAGGTATGAAAATTATAGTCAAGGCGATGAATTGACGTAAAATTGTAACCGAGCACATTGGATGAAATTCCAAGTTTTCCATCAACGGTCCAATTCCACAATTATAATTTTATTGGACAAATTCCGTTTTAATATTTTTAATTCTTCATTCATGTGAAGGCAACAAGGACATAATGCTTCTTTGACGGCTAGAGTTAGGGGGAATGTTACTTTGAATTTACAACTTGGAAATTAATTAAGTAGTCCTTCTGCTTTATTGTTATACTCAAATAGTTTTTATTTTACTACTTAGCTATTTTTCAGTTATTAGTCAATAAAAAAATGTAAATTTTTATTTTTCAATTTTATCCTTTCAAGAAAAGAACCAAATTTTATTTTATAATTTAATCCAAATATATGCCATGAATTGAGATTAATGATTATTTACATATTGCAATGATTATAATTTAATCCAAATATGTAAAAAATTATTATTTACATATTTCAATGAACTGCAAAGAGTAACATTAAGAAACTTATAGCTTAGACCAAAAACAAAAAACAACATTAAGTAAATACTAGTTAAAAAAAAAAAAAAGAAATAAAGAGCATTGCAAGAGAACACAATATACACAGTTCTAAACAAACGTAAAAAGCATTAAAAACAAAAACAACATTAAGAAACTCATAGCTTAGCCCAACTATTTATGCATCTCCTAAGAAGAAGATGGTAGGCTTCTTTGGTTCAGTGATCTCCACCGTCCCTTCCAGCATCTTAGCAACCTTCCCCATTGATGGCCGCGCTTCTGGCCTATCTTGAAGGCACCACATTGCCGTCTTTACCATCCGATCCACCATATCAAAATGCAGCCTAGCATCATAGCAATGCTTAATTTTGCGGTCCAAAATGTCATCGACCTTCAATTCCTTAAATACCTTATCAAATGCCCACCTAGGAAAATACCAATCCTCACTATCCATCAATGAGCCTTGCATTTCAAAGTTCCTAGAACCAGTTACAATTTCTAACAACACCATTCCAAAACTGTAAACATCTGCTTTAGGAGTAATCGGATCGCTTTTGACCCATTCGGGTGCCATATATCCACGAGTACCCCGAATGCGAGACATACTAACCATATCTTCCTTCTTCCGCAACTTGGCTAACCCAAAATCTGATATTTTCGGGCAAAAATCATCACCCAAAAGAATATTTTCGGGTTTGATATCGCAATGCAATACCCACTCCAAACACTCCTCATGTAAATATGCAATTGCTCTTGCCACACCTAGAGCAATCCGGTACCGGATCCCCCAATCAAGAATCGGTTTTCGGCCGTCAATCGCCATTGGACCCAACTCTACCT
Organism: Jatropha multifida; assembly: GCA_948099535.1. Lineage (NCBI taxonomy): Eukaryota > Viridiplantae > Streptophyta > Magnoliopsida > Malpighiales > Euphorbiaceae > Jatropha > Jatropha multifida. The sequence continues at coordinate 35,193 of CANUEX010209958.1, read as the reverse complement.
CAGACCCTGAAGATGTGATTTGACCCGCAGGGAAAAGATACTTATCGAGAGAACCATTAGGCACATACTCATAAACTAAAATTCTCTGCCCTTTCTCTGCACAAAAACCCCATAATCTAACCAAATTGAGATGATGCATTCTAGCAATAATAGTAACCTCTGCCCAAAACTCACCATCACCACCAGTAACATGTTTCAAGCACTTGACTGCAACGATTCGCTTATCGGTCAGTTCCCCTCTATAAACATCACCAAATCCACCTCTCCCAATAGCATTAGCATTAGAGAAATCATTAGTTGCTGCTTTGAGCTCTGCATAAGTGAACCGTTTAGGCCCACCGGCGGGAAGGAATTCTAGGCCTAAAGTCCTAGCCATGTCTCTGTATTTGATATACTTCTTCAAAAATGCCCAAAAGAACATAACCCCAGAAATCAATTCCGCTGCAAATAATGTACAAATTATAGCGATGTTCCTTGTTGTAGTATTTGACTCACCAGGTGGTAAAGGAAGGCTGATTTTAACAGGACATGTAGTTTCCAGCACACTAGTCATGCCGGTAAAATTAGATTTATCTCTTTCAGAGCTGTCCACACGCAAGAACATGGCGGTTTCAGTGCCTGGAGACCAATACCCATATAGCAATCGATCAAGTTGAAGAACACAATAGCCTTGCCCATCATACTTGAACATAAAACCAAGACAATGGGGTTTGTTCGAGCAACTTGATTCACAAGAAGAAAAATTTCTCACGTTCAAATTGCTCTGATCTGATCCGCCAGTGAAATTGACATAATCAAGACGAAGATATCTGGGTTTTGTGGTTGGATTAATAGCAATTTTTCTTTCACAAGAATCTTTGTTCGTAGAGCTTTGCCTAAATCCTGGCGGGCAAACACAAGAAGTAGTATCTGATCCATCGTTCATGCATATCGCATTAGGCCCGCAAACCCCATGAACTTTACAGAGTTCTTGAATTGCTTGCCAAACAACAACCCACTGACCCAGATTTGGATCATAGCTGTACAATTTCAAAACGCCATCATTGTCAAGAGTTAGTCTTCGCAACCGGGCTTCCGTACTATTAGTAGAAAAATCAGCAGAAATGATTGAAGCTCCGTTTGCTTGACCAACGCTACCATCGGTCCTTAGCTGTATAAAAGCGCTAGACGCCGTGTAATATGTTTCAGTATTATTGAAAACCAGAGATATGGATTTCGAAAAGCTGAACTTACCATTATTGGAGACGAGATTAGTTCCATTTATGATTTGATTCGGCAAGAACGTATCGGTTGGGTATTTGAAACTCTGCCAATCGCCATAAACAAGATTTCCGCCTTCAGTTAAGGAAAGTTCAGTAGAATTTGATTTTAGCCCACCAGGAAATGGATATGTCGACGGAGAATCGATGAGGCGGAGTTCGCCGGTGGGGGCAATGACCAGAGAGGCGTTTGCGGTAAGTGATACAGGAGAACCATTTGTATGAGCTGACCAAATAACGGTAGCCAACTTATTGTTATACCAAATTGAGAAGCTGAAACGATTTGGAGAATTGGTTAGTGGGCGGAAACCAGCTGCAAAGGTGGAGTTGGGAGAAAGAAGGAACTTACTCTGGTTTGGAAGCCATGGAAAGTCTGAAGAGGAGAAAGAAGTTAGGTTTTCTTGTGAAGATGGTGAAGGGCTTGAAAAGAGAAGAAGAGCAAATAGAAGGAAGAAGAGAGACATGGATTGTTTTAATGGTATGAAATGGTAGAGAAGATATGGCTTCTCTGTAGGTTGATCATGTTTTAATGGCTGCTGCTGCCTTAGAAGGACTGGTACTGCGTTGACCATGACTAGTTGACTATGAATGGCTTTAAAGATATTTTTTTATGGAAAAAGATATTTATTTAGCGCTACGTATTTAATTGGTTAAATTATTTTCATTTTTCATTTTTTAATGTGCTATGAATCCCATTTAATTTAATTATTATGAAAAGGAGAAGTTTGTTGTCGGTAATATTATCATTAAGTTGAAAACATTATTAATCTGAATCAACATGCAATTTTACCTAAATACCACTTTACACAAATTAAAATGAATTGTATTTCAAAAATAAAATTAGAGATTTGAGACATATTGAAAATGTTTTAGTTCAATACCACTGTAAAAACTATATGCCATCTTAGTATAAATATAGAGAAATTAATATTGTTCAAGGCTGTTGTTATTGCAAAATAAAAGGAAATTCATGATAAAGGAAATAAATAATTGTGGGGCTCATTTAATCAATTAAAATAGTTTAATTTACATCAAGTGATTTAATTATAAATGAAAAAGGTCTTAAATTTAAATTTTTTCAATCATAAGAATTTTCATCAATTTAATTAGTCAAGTCCATTTTTAAGGTCTCAAGGTCTCATAAAGCTTTACGTTCTGTTTGAAAACTATATTTCTGATATTTTAATATTTGGATTGCTCAAAAAATTATCTAACATAAAATATATTTTTCTATCTAAAGAAAACTAAGTTCATATTTTAAAAAAATGATTTCTCATTTCTAAGGGAAGAAAACATTTTCCATTTGAAAATGAAATTTAGAGCAAATCTATTGTTGTAAAGAAAAATAACTTCTAATATATATATATATAAAAGCTGAAATAAAGAGAAATATTGAGGCACGTTTTCTATTCAGCATTTTATTTCTTTTTATGAAATTTTGATATTTTTTCTCTTTTTTTATTTTGATTGGCTAATATAATTATTTTAATATTTAAAATTTAATATATAATAATAATTTTTGTCTTTTGACAGATCCAAAATTAATATTTTATTTATTTATGGATTTCATTTTATTAATTAATATCTATAGTATTTTATCCTTGACCAAAATTTTATTCTTCTAACTTTGTCTTTTCAAATTTATCATTTTCTTTTAACATTATTTATGGGGTTTGACAAGTGCAATCCATACTGGAAATCTTAAGCTCAGTTCATCTAATAGTTGCATATGTCAAGAACGTGTTGTAAGAAATTAAATTAATTATAATTACATGCATGACGTTAATTAATTAAGTTAAACTAAAATTTTTATTTAATTCCAATAGGCAATAGCTCACTATCCCCCCCCCCCGCCATGGATCTCTTCTTATGTCATCTGCCTGCCCAGGTTTGGCTCCTGAATTTTGATCGTCTGATTAAATTTTTAATGAATCTCCTTCTCTTGCTTCGCTTCCCCTCTTTGCTACTGTTTACGGTGGACATGGTGATGGCGAAATGATTTTATTTTCGAAGGGAAAAGGGTGCCATTACATGTTAAGATGGCTTTCTTGAAGAATGCTTTTGCGGTGAATGATGAAGCTTGGGTCCACGCAGTGAGTCCAGGTTCGTGTCGAGTTAATAGCATTATCCCTGTTTCCTGGGTTCCTCCAAGAGTGGGTTGGGTGAAGCTTAATGTGGATGGTGCAAGTAAAGGAAATCCAGGGTATGGCGGGGGTGGTGGTGTCATCCGTGATCATCTTAGGGTTGTCGCATCGCCTTGGAAGGTTTTCCTCTATGGTGGCAGAGTTGTCGGCCTTATTTCAGGGGCTTAAGCTCGCCTGGAACTTGGGTTATAGGAAGGTGGAGGTCAATTTGGACTCTCAGGCTACCCTGCAGTTAGTCTCTTCTAGGACGGGCAAGCTAAGCATGCTGGTATGTTGTGCCTCATTAAGGAGTTGCTGAATCGGGATTGGCAGGTTCGTTTAAACCACCGTACCGCGAGGCTAACAGGGTTGCGGATGGTCTGACCAACATTTCTCTTCGTGGGGCTTTGGGCTTGCAGGTGCATGCTTCTCCTCTGCTAGCCTTATTGCGGATTGGCAGGGTATTTTTTCTTTTTGTTAAGTTTTTTGGGGCTCCCTCCCTCCCTTGTATCCCAAAAAAAGACAATTAGAGAAAAAGAAAAAATATTAAGTCTAATTAATTCATAATCTAATATTAGATCACCCTTTATAATTGGATTATTTAGTTGTTTTTTTCCTACTTTCCAACATTTATTTAGTGAAATACAATAGAGCTTTTTTTTTTTTTCGCGATAAAAATAATAGAAAAAGTACAGCAGTATCTCATTGTAATTGTAGTTAACTTCCACATTTCCAAAGATATGTTAGTGCTAAACTATGTGATATATATGATAAAATTGAAATTATATTTGAAAGTTCTGATAAAATTGTAAATAATTAAGATAAAACTAAATAGATAAATAAAATAAGATAAGATAATATTGCAAAATAATAATCAATAAGATTTGAATCAATAATATCAAATTAAATTACTTGATTAGATCGATTTTTAATTTTAATAATAATAAAATGATTTCTATAAATATAAAAGTAAAATTTATAAATATTCTTGTACGCATGTAAATGATATAAAAGAATTAATAAATCGAAAAGTTTTTGTTTACCTATAAAAAATGGCTCCGTAGTAAACTATGTTCGAAAAAGTATTACCACTCTTCATGAACTTTGAAACGAAAAAATATAAAAAATTGTTCATAAAAAAAATGAAAAATTCGAACAATAATAAGATTTGAATTCAAAATCCTAATGGAGGCCAACGTAGGTAATAGTATTTAAATTAATATTTAGAATTTAAGAGAATGTTATTTTCTTTTATAAATTAATATTTAAATTAATATTCGAACTGTATTGTTAAAGACGTTAAGACTCAAATAAAAAATTAAGATTTTATTAAATCACCGAATGGTTCATTGATTTTATCGATCAATTGCAAATCAATTATGTTAAGATTCTTTAACAAAACCACCGTTACAATATATCCGTCATTTTCTAGGCATCTGATCCCTAAATAATACCGATCCCTCACCTCTTCTTCTTCCTCCTCTAATTGATTCGTGTGATCTCTGTCTCTGTGCATAACCATGCACAGGCGAGTGAAGCAAGTTCTTTGTGCCCTAAAAGAGCATAGCTCTCTAAGCTATGCAAAAATAATAACTTTTGGAGGATTTTGTGACATTGATTTAACAATTGTCAAAGCAACTTCTCCTGATGACTTACCAGTACCTGAAAAATACATACACGAACTTTTGAAAATATTCTCCATTTCTCCCCTGTCGTTTCATTCTTTTTCCCTTAATTTTGCTCGTCGTTTTGGAAGAACTCACTCTTGGAAAGTTGCACTCAAGTGCCTTCTCCTTCTCCACCGCCTGCTCCGCTCCTTACCGGAGGACAGCCCGTTTCGAGCTGAATTATTATGGGCAAGATCTAATGGTTTTCTCTCTCTTTACCCTTGTCATTTTCGCGACGACTCCTCGTCAAATCCTGAAGATTATACTCTCTTTATTAGATCTTACGCTCAGTTGCTCGATGAAGCACTTCATTATTGCTTTTCTTTAGACAAGAAGATAGATTCAGATGAGAAAGAGGAAGAAATAATAGCAAGTTTGCCAGCAAAGATTAAACAAGTAAATAGAAATCTTGAAATTTTGCAGCAACTTCAAAGCCTAATTGATCGAGTAATGGATTGTAGGCCAACAGATGTAGCTGCAAGAAGTTTTATTGTCCAATCAGCAATGAAACATATAATAAGGGAGAGTTTTGTTTGTTATACGACATTTAAAAAGGATGTCGTTTTAGTTTTGGATAGCTTGATGCAAATGCCGTATAGGAGTTGTCTATTGTCGTTCGGCATTTACAAGAAAGCAGCTCTGCAAGCAGAGCGACTTTGTGAGTTTTTTGATTGGTGCAAGGCAGAAGGGTTATGTGGGTCTTATGAATATCCTATTATAGAAAGAATTCCAGAGATACAAATCAAAGCTCTAGAGAATTTTCTTAATGGGATGTGGCAATTAACTGAGCCTTCATCTTCTTCTGCTACATCTCCAGGTTCTTGGGTCGAGTCTCATAAATCAAGTTCAAGTGAAGAAGATGAAAGGGGAGATCATCATAGCAATAAGCAAATTGTAGTGAGTACTAATCAGTGGGTGACATTTGATCAAGAAAATACTACTGGGTTTTTTCCAAGAAAGTTGGAGGAAAAGTTGGAAGAAATGATGGAACCATTGATTAAATTGGAAGATAGTGAAAGTGACAATTGGGAGGTGTTACTTGATGCTTCAATTGATAATTGTTTGACAAACCCTAATGGAATTAGCAATAATAGCTATGAACATGGGAAAGAAATACAAGAAGATAAAATTGACAATTAATGGCAAATGCAAGTTTATAATCCTTTTTGTCAGCCCTACAATTACTATAATACTCGTATGTCAAATTGCAATAGATGGCGAGCGAATAATCCTGCATAAACGTTTTATGTACTTTTATGTCCTTGTTATGTGTCAATTCCATTTTTATTTAATTACATACACATTTTTTGTAACAATTGGAGATGGATATTTAAATTGTTCTAATTTCTGCCACGTATCATCATGTCATGTCCTGTAGCATTTATCTTCTATCGTCAGTTCTAAACTTCTTATCTTTTCTCGCTGAACCTAAGCGTGAAAAATGTAAAATTCCCAGAAACCCTCACTAGGATATATTTTATTAGAAAAATTGAGCTACAACCTTAGCTCAGTCCTCCTGACATGCATTTTGCCAAGCTTCTTTTCATTCGGTCATGACAAGTTATACTATAGGCCATAGTCGGGGTAAAGCAAAAAGCTGCAGCTCAAAAGACTTGAAACTGAAATGGCAAATAATTGACACCAAAACTCAAAATTTTATTTACATTTCATATGAAATTGAGGAGAAATATTTTATTAATACACTATACTAAGGTGATCACAATATACAATATGGTACAAAACTGTCATTGATAATCTCTCATCATTAATGTAAGTATTCGAAATAAGTATCAAAATCAGGAGCTATAACAGCTAGTCTGGTACAATTTAACAGGAAATTGGAGTAAAAATGGGAACAAAATAATCACAAATGTTCATATTGATGCACCCAAAATCAGTTCGTCACGTCCCATTATCGAACACATTACTTCCGGTGCCTCCGCTTTTGCTCTGCTCTTTGCCTCTTCTCATCATCCCATTCCCGGTCATACATCCTAGATTGTGATTAAGGTCAACCATATTCCAGTAAAATAATTATTTCAAATGAATAAATGATGCCAAACATCGATACCATGACCTAATGTAAAAATTATAAAAATCATATGCTATGTTGTGATTTCGCTGGGCTGGTGTCCATTAAAAATCAAAGTAACCAGCCACACAATCATAAATAGATTGATAGAACTTAAGTATAAGGTTATTCCTGTGCAATATGCTTCGCTCAAAATACGACCTAACATAATAAGCGTGCATATTCAATCACATGGTGCATGTGTATAGCTTATGAAAGCTAGTTTTAAGGATACGGATCTGCATCACGACGAGTCATTTTGCCAGCTACTTCTTTGCCATGAATCCTCATAGGTGGTTCCTCCATGTAACCTGCACGCTGGATCATGGCTCCCTTCCTATCCCCCCGATCTCTTCCGTCATATGATTGTGACATGCCAATAGGAGGAGGTGGAGGTGGTGGAGCAACAGGAGAATACTCACCAGCTTCCCCTGAGGGCAAATGCTCTCTTTTAAGTTTCCGTCTCTTAGAGGCTGCACTAGCGTCCATTTCCTCCTTCAAAAGGTTCGCTTTTTCTCTTTCCCTCTCCCTTTCTCTTTCCCTATCCTCCACCTACACATAACAGTTCAACTTCAAAGATAAGCCAAAAGAGTGAGACAAATGAAAGCAAAGTGATCTGCGTGCAAGCATGCTTAGACTTTTAGGCTCAAGCTAAAGCTTATTTATTAAATGAAACGAGGCACTCACAAATACCCAATCTTACCCCAATCTCACATTAGAACTTAGAAGTGCCATGTCCCTTAGTATGCATAATATCCATGGACCTTCCATCTAATAAGCAATTCCCCAGATGTAGAAGATTAGAGTGGTCCACTTTATCTCTGCCTAATAAATATGTACTATGTAATTACCCGATGTGGTTTCCCCTATAACAGGTCTTTGACCAATTGATTTGATTTGAGAAAAGAAAAAATTAAATCAAGAATATCTATCCCATTTTTTACCAATCACTTCAAATAATAATGATAAAAATGGCAAAAACAAAATCAATGCCATAAAAAATCAAAATGTAACATAATATATGCCAAGAAAAAAGGCATTTCCATCAAAGCATTTAAAAAGCACTACTTAATTGACCGTAACAGAGTTTAGAATGCACTAGTGAATCGATAATTTAATATCTCAAAATAAGGAAAATATAGAAACTAACGACAACTTGATTGTGCTGTCTTCAATGGTCAGCAGGATAGCAGACTAAGGACACATGATATAGGAGAAATGAAACCCTCCGACCTGAACAAGCTAAATGAAAAGGTAATGCGCACATGAAACTTTCACTTAAACTTGCAACCTCAACTCAAGTCAAACTATAACCGACTTCTGTCTATAGGTAAATCTGACTCAAACTACCTATCACAAGGATCATGGCCTCCTTGAGGCAATCCAGGAACCAAGAATAAGAATAAACAAGCATAAACGTCAGCATATACAAATTCTTCCATAATCACCTCTACACCGAAACAAAAATTTGCATTATATGGCTTAACGCCAACTGAATTCAAGTCAATGCAATTTAATTTAGCAAGCAACCACATCACATTCCTCCCGATTCATAATAAGCAGTGAAACAAAAGGAGACCAGAGGGACTGGGGAGGGAGGAGGGGATTGACCATCAACACCAGAGTGAAAAAGTAACTACATATATGTACACTATCAAACTCAAGTCCAATCTGCATGCCAATGAGAATGTCAAACTACAGAAAAAAAAAATTCCAAAATGAAATTGAGTAAAGAACCAACAGTAAATGCATACCTTCATTGACATCCCCTCTCTCTCTTCTCGCTTCCTCTCTCGAAAGTCATCTTCTCTTCTACGTTTTGCATCGTCTTGTGAAACCATAGAATTTTCTTCCGAGCGTCTTCTTTCTTTCTCTTCATGCCGTGGAGAAAGCCTCTGAGCATGCCTTGCAGTTCCAAACCTTCTATCAGCATCTTCGTCTCTTCTACCACTATTAAGAGATTGGGGAACCAAATGAGGCGGCAAAGGTGGTGGTGGAGGAAGATTTTGCCCATAAAATCGATCATCAACATGAGATTTTTCCACAGATGTATCGCTATAACGCAGCTTGCTTCGGTCATCCTTGTTTCTTTCATCTTTTGCTTTGTCAGTAGGCCTGTCAAAATTCCTATCAGCACCTCTCTCAACTGAACGCTCTCTTCCATATCTTTCCATTGACCTGTCTCTTGATCTTTCCATTAATATATCATCTGCACGAGATTTATCAGGACGATCTGATCTTTCCCTATAATCCCTGTCATATCTCTCGTTACTTTTGTCTTTTGACCTATCCAAAATTTTTTCAGTACTTCTATGCATGATTTGCTCATCGGAGCCCATTTTCTCAAGGTCCGGTAATCGAGCATCAATGGACCTCTCTCTATCAGATAATCGGCCTTCACCCTCTAAATCTCTCAATTCAGTGTCACCTTTCCGTCGTTTGATTAATCTATCAGGATCTTCTGCAGGGCTAGCTCTCTTCTGCAGCTTATCACTAGACTTTGATGGTGCTAGAGAACCATCATGCCTAGGAGAATGAACAAGTCGAGGAGGCTTCTGAACATCAGCAACTTCGGTAGCATCATCTCTTACCACAGATTTGCCAGCTCCACCATCTGTCTTGCCTTCACCACCATGACTTGAGGTTGAGCCTCTTGCTGATGCTGAGACCACATTACCATTAGATGTGACTGCAGCAGAAACATTGGTACCACTTCCTTGCCTTCCATCAGACAAATGAGAAGGGATGTCCTTGTCACTGGAGGAAGTGCCAGGAGGTCTGCCCACTGCTTTTCCAGATTTAAAGTCATCTTTACCAAGGTCTTGTTTAGCTGTTTTAACTGATCCAGCAGGCACTGACCTTTTACCAGAAGCTTTTGACTGTCAACAAAGGCACATATTAAAGAAAAAAAGAGTTAAGCCACACAGGAGCACAAAGCAAGTAGTTCCCCGACTTTGAACGAATAATCAATAGAGTTAGATTGCAAAAAAAAAGACTAATTGTCCCCTTCAATACCGGAATTAGGAAAAACAAATCAAAAAGATATTCAAGCATATAATCAACACAACAAGTACATGATAATTGGTCGATTATTGTCATTTTCCATCCAATCATATAGAGTCCTTACTGCCATGCAATTATTAGTGGAGGTGCAACAGAAGCTATCTTAGAAATTACACAGGCTAATGTTTGTTAATGACCACAGCCCTCAAATTTTCATTACACAAGGCATGAATACATGTCCCTAACTAATCCCACCAATTCTGGATACAGATGGCAGTGTCTCTGCCAAAACTGGATATGCCACAAAAAAAAAAAAAAAAGTCTGTTTCCAGAAAAATATTTTCTCAGAAAACAATGTCTAGATTTTCCAACATCTGGAGCACTTAGCAAAATTAGCGAATACAAAATGTTTTCCTAGTCAAAAACAAAGCAAAAGTAAGCTCAATGTTCAAGCATTTTGAATACATGGAAGTTATCTTTGAATTTTAACAACCTCAAAAAATAAAACCAAACAGTGACTACAAAACATACAATCATTAGTCCACAAATTACCACTGTATTTGAAAATAAAGATAATCCCAATTTTTTAGTGAAATTCTCTTGTAGTCAAAAATAAATTTAAAAAATTTTGTAAGTGGAAAATCTTCCAATTTATTATAAAAAGAAATTAATATTTTGCAACATACCCTGAAGTGCAAAAGCCATTTTAGTGCCACAGTCAAGCTACAGAAAAATATACTCTATTTCTTTAGAAAATAATTTCCTGCCATTGAAATTATTTTATGCAAACAAAAAGAACTGAAGAAGAAGATGTCTTTAGCCTCAAGGAGGATGTCAGTTAGTATCACTAAACCCCACATTAACAACATTAAGCTCAATCTACATGATACCTCAGATTCTGCAGAGTTCTTTGAGGCAGCTCTGCCCATGCTTTCATCCAGCGTTCTATTTGCCAATTCATCCATTTGCTTTTGATTCTCTGCTGATCTTGATGTTCCAGTTTGTACAGCAGCAGTGAAAACAGATGACTGAACATCTGACCCATTCACCAATGACCCACCTTTTACTTTTTGATGTCCTTGATCAGATTTCACATGTGAAACACTTTCAGTTCTATCGGACCTCCCATCCGCAGGCTTTGCTCTGGGTTCTCTGGCTGAATTCCCAGAATCTCCATGTTGAGTTACGGTGGCAACTGCTCTTCCCACAGCAGCTTCACTCTGAGAGACGTTAAGGGTAGAACTATTTTGGCCAGCTGCTACATTACCAGCCAACGACTTTGAAGCAGCTGGAGGCTTTATTTCAAGGTATCCCATGCCAAACTCTTCATCAGTAACCCAAGAAGGCTGGATATGCCAAGTAATATTAGGTTACAATATAGCAATAGCAATTAATTGCAGAGTTGAAATTACTACCCACCTTTCTAGCAGCCAAGGCAGCAGCAACACCAGTTGCCAACACTTTAAGATCTTCTCTTTCATCGCTTTTAATTCTAGCAACCTGTATGGAGAGGCAGAAAAAAAAAATGAATACAAAGGTTATCTATTACAACAAAGTGTTATTTAAAGCCAGTTATTCTTGATTTCTCATACCCGCTTTTCAAGGTTAATCCCACTCCTTTTAGTAACAGGGAAAACACCAGAAATTTTCGTCAACAAGATAAGAGCATTTCGAATTTCCATGTACTCGGTTGACTCCAAGCATTGAATCAACAACCGAGATATTCTCTGACTCCATTTCCAGTGTACCTATCAACAAAACAGAAATCGGATAATGATAATGACCCAGAGGTGACAAAAAGAAAAACTAATGATAATACAAGGGTTTGGCATCAGCATTAAGAACAATAGCATGCTAGCAACACCATTCCTGGCCAATTAACAATTGAGACAACCAGAGATGCTGTCAAAAAAAAAAAGAAAAAGACATGAAACAGCAGCCTTGTGTCAAGTGAGTTAACAATATAATTCAATAAGGCCCACTAATACAAACTTTACAGCGTGTTCCAAAATTAGGGAAATTTCAGAAGAAAACGAAAAAAAGATTATAGTAAATACAAATCATGGGCCATTCTATGAGATGAATTACAAAGGAGAGAATAATTTTCTGCCATGAATCTACAACTTACCAGTGAATAGGCCAATAAAAGCATTTACACATCTGTGGTAAATAATTTAAGTGGAAATTGGAACAAAAGCTGAGACATTTTTAGAACGTAAAAATCTTATGAAACGTGAAGTACTTGCATAAGACTTGTGAAAAACAGATTAACAAAAACAAAATTTTATACCACTTTTTCCCAAGAGGACTGACCTTGATGAACTGGCCATATGTAACACGTTGGCTATTTGGAAATCTATAATACACAGCAAAGCCTGGCATGTTTCCACACTCACGTTCATATATTGATTCATCACTCTGGACAGAAAGCATTGTTTAAGATCAAGAAATGAAAAGGATGTCTCACATAATTGCAAGAAATGAAGCCAAAAGAAGAAGAAAAGAAGAATTGCACTACAATTGTCGATTACCTTCCAGTAGTAAGCTATCTTTAACGTCTCATACAAAAACTTTCCAAGTCGACCTGCTTCATATTCCGTGCAACAGCAAATCATAGGTTGTAAGGTTTTGCAAATCAGTACATCAATGTGGTTTACTGTGTTGAAAAACGGAGTCCCAAGGGAATGAAGAGTATGCACAAACATAGCACAATAAACGGCATCCGGCATGCTAAATGTACAACGTGGGAAAATACAGCGTTGAAGAAACTCCATGTTAATTTTCAAAGTATCAGGGCAAGAACTCAACCATTTGTCTTTTTCACGAGACAGTCGTCTACGAACTGATGCAACATTTTCTTCATGCTTATGAAGTTCGCTAGTCAGGCGATCTAAAGATTCCTGAATCCTTTCTTTGTCCTTCTTCCTTTTAGTGATTGCTGAACTTGAATTATCAGAAAGCTCTTCCAAAGCTTTAAGAGCCACATGCTGCTTTGCAATTTCAGACTCATAGCGATTTCTAGGAACATATAGATCATAAAGTGTGAGACCCCAAAATGTCGCATAGAGATCAGGTGAGAGGCTATTCCAGGCTTTTGAAGGCAACATTGTTTTCACTGTTTCAAGAAGATCGGACCACCTGCATAAAATTTATATATAAGCATATTACACATTAAATATTACATATCCAGTGCATTTAGAATTGTTGCTCTGCCAACTATTCTTCAGTAGAGAGCATGTTGGGGGGCAGGAGAGATCAGGGCAATGAAATGCTACCACTGCATGGAAATTACAACAAAAGGATTATATTGTTACATTATTGGCTTCTGAGGAGCTCCTAGATCCAGAATCACTTTTCCAGAATATTCCAGTTGTTCAGACTCCATGTTCATAGCTGTACTGTTCACAGCCTCATGGTCATCATCCAAAGGCCATAAAACATCAGAACTTCCCTCACACTTGAAGAGCCTCATTACAGGGCGATATATTAGAAAAGCAACCTACAAAGTGGAGCAAGACAAAAACAAATTACATAGGAGAACAGTGATATCAAACATAAAACTTCAACCATGACATGAACGATAACTTCTAAAAGGCAAGCCAAAGGCCATCAAAATAGCTAGTAAAAGAGAGGAGGAAAAGAAAAATAAAAAATACACATAATGTGAGTGGAGAGAGCTTGTGGCACATACAGAAAAGAAGAGAACAAAGAAGAGAGGAGGAGAAAAGAGAGGGGGGGTGGGGGAAGAGAGACACACCTCTGGATCAAGGTGATAAAGGTGTACAAGATCATCAAGAGATGGAATCAGCTGAGCATAAGCATTGGCCGGTGTCACAGCACTACAAAGGAATTCCACGTATTGAAGAAGAGTTCCATGACATCTATCAAACTGCTCGCTAACCATTTTGATGTAAGGTGCCTCTGCATTGATGACAACCCTGCACAAAAAAACAAAACCACATTCTTAACATCCGATAGCTGGAGAGGTTATGGGCATGCAACTACTCGATCAAAATGCCAAACTTTAAGAGTTAGGAACAGGTAAAAGAATATATAAAGGAAATGACACGGACACTATAATTTATAATTCCACTAGTACTGAAACCTTAACCCACTACAGGAAACTTGGAAAACAAAACAAAACAAACACAAGTGTTATTACCAATAAGCATATCATGAAATATTTTCCTTTAACCCAGTTACAGCCATCACGCAAGATATACCCCCTTATATTTTCAAGGTCGTTTGCAATAAAAAACACGGTATCCCTACATCAAACTGAAGTTGAGCTCTGGCACGCCCAATATCACAACACATGACCTCATTCCCAGCCTCACTCTTGAATAACTGGGTAAAGGATTATCCACAACGATAGCCAAAACCATAGAAATTTCTCACACCCACAATCAAATATGCTAAGCATAGAAACATACACCCAGAGAAGAATATCTTTTATTACTTAATACAGCAACGGCATGATAAATTGGTATAGCTAGCATAGAACAATGTTCAGCAAAAACATGCATAAATGCAAACACCAAGGGAAGAATATCTTTTTTACTTAAGGTAGTAACGTGCATGATAAAGTAGTATAGCTTACACAGAACGATGTTGAGCAATAAGTAGCAAAAGAGGGATTGCCAACTTTGGCTCATCCTTCGGAAGCAATGAGTCCCGAAGCCTGTTAGTAGACTTGATCAAAGCCTGCACAGGGAGATCTTAAACTTTTGAACTCAACTACTCAAATCAACATTATTTTGTGAATTCAACTTTGAGAATTTGTTTACTATAATAATGAAAATGAGCTCAGCAAGAAAAAGAAAAGGAAAAAAAATCCAATTGCAGCTATGGTTGCCGCTGTTCATAGCCACTCGTATATGGATTCAGAACTTCAACAATAGCAAGAAACAAAAAGAAAACATGAAAAAGGTTATTTACAGAAAAGAAGCAATCAGACGCTGCATCAAGGCACCAGATTATGCTAGTCTAAGTGAGCAACACAACAGTCAAATATCATGTTCAAACAGATGAAAGCCCTGAGAGGAATGAAAAAGGCCATGTTCCCATTTTCTCTTCCTATTCAAAAAAGAAAATGCATACCCACAGTCCAACATTGGTGACTAAACAAATAATGAACTAAAATATCTGTTAGGCGCAATACATAAAAGAAATAGCATGAACGCACCTCAGTCGTAATGCACAAAATTAATCAATGATTCAAAAATACCCAGTGGGTGTACATGCATACCACGTTTTGAGATCACATCAAGATACTTTTAAATGCAGAACTCTCAAAACAAACATTCATACCTTAGCAAAAAAAATGGAAAGATGCCTTTTTTTTTTTGTTTCATATTTACTAAAAAAACATCAAATCTAATCTAGATATGTTAACATCAATCTAACCATCAGAAATTAAACTGTACTTTTACTTTAATATGCATGTGTCAATTGAAAAAATGATTGACTGAATTAATGCATATACATAGTTATTCAACAGAGTCAAGATAAATAAAGCATGAAAACCTTGTTATTCCGTGTTACTCCAAAAGAAGTAGCCTGATACCGGAGAGTTTCACTCCCTGCCATTGCATCCAACTGTTCCTCTGTTAGGTTCTCTGTGTACTGAACATTAGCCATTTGCTGAATAAGCTCCTGATTAAGCATAGACACCATTAATCAACAGCAATATTTCACTTTAGTTAGAAGCTATAAAACTTTAAACTTTAAACTTGAATAATACCTGCAGAAGAACAAGTTCAATTCCTTGGCCCTTCTTAAGCTGGTTAACAAGATACTGGAAAAGACCCCTTAATTCCATGGATGGATACTTCTTGCACCTGGAAACACGTAAAAATTTCTTCATAAAATCTCAAGGAAGCAACAAATACAAGAGACAGTCCCATTTATAAAGTTATAAGAGGACTTTCCAAACTCGATTTCACAATAAACAATAAAGAAAATGCAAAATGTGAAGGAATCAATGAACTATAAGAAAAAAGGGCCTCTCTTAGCCTTGTGTGCAGACGAGTTAATCATTGTGAGCCCAAATTCAGAAGAAGAAATTAGGTATATTGATGACTGATTATAAATTCCACAGAAGCAAACAAAAGGCAACCCAATCTATAAGGCTTCTAATCAATTAAATAAGATAAATAGTAACTATGACAAAAAGGGAAAATTACACAGCTTACTGATTATAAACAAATCAGTAAGTTTAATTTAATTAAAAAAACATGCTGTTGTTGCTTGATACTCATGAAGGTTTGGTATCTAAAAGTTTAATTGAATTATTTCCATTTTCCATGATGAGAAAATAATTCTCATAATAATTAAGAACCTGAACTTTATACTAAGGTGGCAGAGTGCAGCGCTCTCACAGTAATACAATAATTGTTGTTTTCTGATTTGAATCCAATACTTTACATCAACTCAATAATTTAACAAATTCTGGCAAGATATTATTCTATTTTTTTGCTAAAACAGACTCTTAGGAAATACATCTCTTTTAAGTAGAGATTGGATATATGTAAGTACATGTTAAGTTCCGCATGAACACTCATTTTATCAGCCAATACTAAACTGAATCCATAAGCACAGTACAAATCAGTTCCAAGTATACTCAAAAGGTGGAAAATGATTTCGAGGAGAGATCATATTTTGTCCATAAAATGCCACAGGAAATGTATGATGAAACAATAGAAAAACAAAATAAAACATGCAAATATACATTGCAAGAGCAATTGGTTAATAAGAACACATCAGTTAGGTATAAAATATAAATAAATACACCTAATTTAAGTTAATCAGAATCACATTGCTAATCACGGAGAAAATGCAACTGTTAGCAAAAAAATGTACTGTCACCAAATCAACATGTTAGGAAATAGAGCCTCCACACATATCCAATGTCATTTACGCATAACATGAAGAGAATTTTCCTTCTTGTTGCTCAAACATCTCTTTTGGTCCCCACCCAAGTTCACATTTACAAACTCCATAGTTCCGTCTACAAAGCCTGATCTTCTATCTCCGGACCAAACAATGCCTCCCTAGTCCACATTCACAAAACATAACAAAGCTCATTAACCGCCAGACTTAGATATGTGTGCATTTCAGTTCACAGGGTGCTGACCCAAACCATCAACCATTTCAGGATGTGATCAAGAAAACTCTATACCTGCCTTCACTATGTACTTCAACGAAGAAGAACATTGCACAAACACCCCATGAAAATCAATTATACCATATCCACCTCATGATGCTTCATTCATCAACTTTCTGAATCCTTCTCAAGCCCATAAGAGTACTTTGCTACTTTGAAAAGTGATATGTGGTAAAGGAACTAGACTTCTACAACAGCAAAGGATATATGCCCAAATAGGAATAGAAGGAATATTGATTGACCAAAAACAGAATTCTTTAATCACAGAAATATGACTGGAAATATATCTTGTGAAAGATTCTGAACGCCTATGAAAGATATTTGGAAATGTATATATAATTGGAGACACGTGGATTTACATATGCATGTGCTTATGGAGAACATTGAGGCAGATACATTATATAACAAAAACAAATACCATTGACTAAAAGCAGCACATAAAAGGAGAACTATCAATGGAACCAAAGAGTACTTTATCGCTGACAGCAAAATTGACAGGGAAATTTGTAGTAAATATATATCCTGACACGAGAAATCAACAAACTATGAAAAGGTTGGGAAACATGTGAAGAAAGAAAGTGGAGCTCAGAGGACAAATCAGATGATGATAACACGAAAAGAACCTTTAAACCTGCTTGATAAGGAAGTTGATGAATTTTATCAAATGAGAACATGGAAAGACCAGAACCAAGTCCACATTTAGTGACCCAAGTCAAGAAACATTAGGACGTACATAGAGTCGATGAAAAGGTGAAGTACAACCACAAATCATCTTAAGAACCCAAGAAGGCAGGATTGCATAGTAAATCCATCCACAAGACTTCTTTCTTCTACTCCAACCTTGCTTCTTAAAGGCTGCTAAAAATTCAAAAGTCAGCAACAACACTACAACAGTAATAACCACATCCTCATAAACTCTTAACTCTAAAACAAAACTAGGCCACTAATTAGTTCCTGTCAGCTACATAATTCAATAATTTTATTCCACCTCTTCCCTTCCTTTTTCCTACTGCTTGAATCCACTAAATTATGTACAAGTCCTGAAATAATTCTTTATTGAAGATGCAAAACCATTTCGACACTTCTTTTCCAACTTATCCTGAATGGACACTACCTTGAGCCTTCAATCTAGTCTCCCCATCTCACATATTCATCTTAACAACATTTCAGTTGAGCTAATTGCACAAATATATTTTTCAAGTTGGTAAAGCCACATTAAGAGAGTCTCACCATCCAGTTCCAAATATAAATAATGAAACCACAAACGCCAAAGTAGCAACACAAAATTCCAAATCAATTAAGCAAAATGCAAAATAGCCATGAAAAGAAAAGGGGGGGGAGGGAACATAAACATTATATTGGCCAACCAGGTAGCTCTGAACAAGCATGTATTGATATCAGACATCACTGCTTGCAAGTTACATGTGTCACCAACGTTGAAGACCTCTGGCTCACTATATACATGCTATGGTAATCAATGCAAAAGAAGAATTAAAAAGGTGAAAGAGGAAAAATGAAATATAAAAAAAATCAAACCAAACTTTTGTGAAGTCCATGAAAAACTAGCCAAGGAATGTACAACTGAACAGCTCTGGCAACAATTAGAGCTTCAACAATATTTCTGAATGTCGCATCGACAGAGTTTGATTTACTTCAACAGGTTGCAAGGTATGTATGGCACTGAACGTTTCTACCCATGAATTCCATTTACGAAGAACCCGTTGCCATTTGAAGAATACCAAAGCCACCATCAAAGCAACCTAATGCAGCTATACCCAAACAGAGTGCTCAATTAACACATTATTCTGAGCACACATCTCATGATAGAAGAATACCCATCCGGAGGACTTGAGGCAGCAAAATTATACGTAAACAACAGATCTCTCAGGACATACAAATCTTGCAACATTCCGCCCGGAAATAAGAGGACAGACACTAACCAAGATAAATGGCATTCAGGCAAGAAATCTACTAAACCCAGAACCAACTGCCTCATAATTTCAGTGTCACGCCTAAACCTAAGCTCTTTAGAAAGCCAACAAATTAAGGACATCAATTTCAAGCCATTATGTGTCACCCAAGAATACCACTAAATAGCAAATCTTCATAGGACCACAGCCAATAGTATAGATCTTATCACTGGAAATCACTTTGATCAATTACTCCACTTTCAACTACCAATTAAAAATTTCATTCAACTGGTTCGCTGCAAGTTTAAATATGTTTTCCACCATTATTAAAATTGTAAATGACACGAAACTTGCAAATTGCATGGTAAAGCACAATTAGCTTGCCACGAACTGCCCCTTTTCATCAGAAATCATCTTCCATCTGACCAGGTTATAATCATTAATATCACTTGAATATTTTAACCAGCACCCTCTAGTCCCCAACGTGACAAACTTGAAAAGGCAATAAAGAATGGCACTTATGTGAAGTTTTGATGAGACAATACTTCCTAACCAACACCCTTAGCTCAAAGGCCTACTTCATAAGGAAATCCTAAAGTTTGATCCCCAATGATCAAGGTGATCATGATCATGAACATCACTCCAAAATTCTAGAAAATGTCTGCCACACATTATCCCAGTACACACCAAAACATGAATAGCATCACTGAGAACAATGGATGATGCAATCCTGACCAATCCTCTCCCTCAGGTATCATTTCCAATCCTGTAGACACTCCTTTCAATCTGTTAAAGTTCTCTGAATGAAATTCAATTGCCAAGCCAAAATGTTGAAACTGATCTGGCCTCACAAATCAAGACTCAGAAAAACCGGCAATGTCCCACAACACCTCAGCTCCAATCATCCTGCTTTTCCTGAGTTAAATCTGCAACCCGTAAACTGAAGTAAAGCATTCCAAGAAAAATCTAAAGTTCTTAGTAGAATCAAACCAATGCTCAAGGTGACTCCACATGTTGAATATCAGTTTATAGAACATAAACTAACCAGAAGTTGCTTAGTAAGCAGATGTAGATTACTAGATTGGAAACCCCTTACTGTTGATGAACCATATCATTTAACCACTATTGCCTTATGGGAAAAATAAGAGTACATAACTAAAGGAAGTGTCAAAAACCAAAAAATTCTAATAATCAACATGCTCTGGCAAAAATGACAATGTACAACAAGGAAGACAGAGCTCCACAAATAAGATAAGAGCACATACAGGTGACCCCAAAATGAAGCCAGTGACTGAAGCCAATCTGACAAATTAAGACCATCATCTTTTAGCTTATCACGACCTCCTTGCGCCAACCGCTCAATTACAACATATTCCAAGATGTCATACTCAAGCTGTACAGCAAATCAAGAATTTAGTAAGTGTCAACATATTAAAAATACTGCACACTAACCCAAGAAAATTATTCCGAATAATTTCATAATCCATCATCGAAAGTAACAGAATAAGAGTTTCAACTAAGCCAGAAAATAAGAACACGTAAAGTACAAGAAATAGGAGAGTAAAAAATCAGCTAGATTCTGCACAAATAATCAGCAAGATTCTGCAGAAACACTGACTATTTACAATGATCCCAAAATCCACTTGCAACATGTAACTGAAAAATGAAAACAGCCATGATGTCATGGAATGTTGGTCTTCTTCTTCGTTTCTTTTTATTTTCCAGAAATGAGATTTACTTCGGCAGATTGAAATTTCAAGGGGAAGCGAGAAAAATTTTAAAAGGGGAATAAGGCAAAAATACTTGCGAACAGTACTATATGATTTTAAACAATGTACAATAAAATTCTGAGCATGGCATGAGAAGAAGGAAATAATTAGGAATTGCAAAAGCAAATGCTCACCTGTGTCAAATACTTGAAAGCATCTACAACAGGCATAATCATATCTCTATAAGCCTCAATCTGCCAAACAAATTTCCATACAGTAAATTCCTCTACCTTATGAAATCTCAAGCTGTGAAAAATAAAATAGCACTGCATCAAAACAACACCTGGTGAACAATCGTTCTAAGTACAGTCATTGGATTAGCATGAGCTAGTTTTGCAACCATCCGACCCAGCTGCTTCAGATTTTCTTTTGCAAGCCTCTTTAAAATCCTTCTGGTGTCCAGCTGTGACATAGAATGCCATTAACAAAGACAGGCAAAATAACAAGTAGGATATGACATTCTTACAACAGCATGCTTTGGCATCGTTCATACTTTGGCTGTTTGTCGTGCAGCCAAAACCATCGGATTCCTTTCATCATCTTTCTCCCATTCACCATATAAACGATAACGCACCTGGACAGACAATATTCATTAGCAACATATAATGCAAGACTAAGACACTATGAAGTGGAGATATCCAAGGCCAACCTCATATGGAAGAAGATTCATCACTTCCCAAATCTCCTGCCCAACAGCTGGATTGGCAGGTATCAACTGTAGAGAAGGAAGTAAGCATGTCCCCAATGCTTCCTCTACCCTCAACCTAGCTTCTCTTAGGTGGGGACGAGGATTTCCAGTAAACACAGATTCACCATTAGCAACACCATCACTGCCACCTACAAGCTCAAGTGCAGACAAGTAGTAACCTCTCAATACTCTGCATACCTGCTCATGAAGGAACAGATATAGTCAATCTACAAGAGCATAAAAAATTGAAGTAAAAGATTTAAGAAGAAAACAAATCAATAAGTAAACTATGTATCTATTTCATGAGTAAAATGAAATAGCATACCTTTTGCAGCAATATTGTATCACGGTAAAGATAAGGTCCAATAGTTGCTAGCATCTGAAAAAGCTCCTTGGGAAGATCAATGAACGACCTATGGCCAACGGAACTACTTGTATCCATATAATCAGGGTTAGCACCCAATGGAGACCCAAAATTTTGGAGATGCATTTGACGAATGTTATCATATGCAGCTGAGATTGACTTTTCAATGAGCCTGAACATAAACAATAACCATCACCACATTATCCAAAAAGACAATAAATAAATTACATAGTCATTCTCTCATTGAACTCAAATTTTTATTTTTAGAAGCGTCCTTTCACAGGTTGAAGTCCTAGATCAAAACCAAAAACTGGAATAACAATCTCACCGCAAATTCACAAGTGCTTGTATGTAGATGTACCAATGAACAGATAAATAGATAACAGAAGAATATTAGTTTACCTAAACAATCCATTGCATATTTGAACATGTGCTACTGGATTTAGAGGAGAGAGACGATCAAATAGTATGTGAGCATGAAACCTGAGAAAAGAAATGGCATACAGATAATGAGACAAAGTAAATAAACCACAAATCAAAATTAAGCAGTGGCATTCAACACCTGCAAACGAAAATTTTATAATATCAGAAAGAAAACAATGATAGACAGTAACGAGCATTTACTTTTTCAGGTGGACGAGTGGGTGAAAAGGGTAAGAATTCCTAAAACTATGCATGATAAAAAAGAAACTCCTCGTGTAGGCCTGTGACAATAAATAAATTATATTTAAATTACCGAAGTAAACACTTGCATAAAAACATGTAGAAATAGGTAAATTGAAATTAATTATTATAGCATTACTTGCAGGGAAAAAGGCAGATTTCCCAATAATTATGCATGAGAAATCAACATTACTTGTGCATTTTTTTTTTGTGTAGACCAATGACCATTGATCAATAACAAGTCAACTTCTTCACCTATTAAAACTACCGAAAAGGTCAACCAACAATGTGTAAATACCAATAGAGAGTATAAGCCTTTGAAGAAACATGACATATTAATCCTCAATCAACATCATATATATATCACATCTTCCTTATACAAATTGAGAATAAGGAAGGTTATAAAAATCTCCTAAAAGTTGAAATCAATTTGTGACAAAAGAAAGGAAAAAGTAAGCGAGAGATTAATTAATATTTAATCAGATATTTCATAGATAATAAACCAAATGCATAAATCTGACCAGATCAAAATTTATGATGCATTAACTTGTCTCACCAAACAAGCAAATTATTAATCAAAGTTGGAAAGAAATAATATTATTATCAATAAGAACAAGAAAACAGATATGAACTGCATAACATCATAAACCGTGT
This sequence comes from Jatropha multifida, assembly GCA_948099535.1. Classification (NCBI taxonomy): domain Eukaryota; kingdom Viridiplantae; phylum Streptophyta; class Magnoliopsida; order Malpighiales; family Euphorbiaceae; genus Jatropha; species Jatropha multifida. The sequence continues at coordinate 11,857 of CANUEX010209958.1, read as the reverse complement.
GCAGAGCACCAGAAATTTCTTAGCAATTCCAGAAAAGAAATACTTTAGCATTTAACCTACCAGTCATCCACTAAAAGAAAACCAGTCAGCAAGCCCAACGTTTGACTACTTTCAAGCTCTGAGGACCTTTCAACTACAGCCTCAGTTTCCATGTCTAAAGCCGCAAAAAGATCAATTGTCACATCTCCTTGTTTGTCATCATCCATGAGGTCCTTTCCAGTAGCAGCCAGATTAATTTTTCCAATTTTGTTAGCCTGCAGAATTGAATAGGAAAACCCACACAGGCAAATTGGAAAAGTGGAGTGGATCAACACTCTAGATAACCAGAACCACAGCTTATGTAGATAAACGCGCATATAGAGAACATTAGAGCTAAACTTAGATACCAATGGAAACAAATAATTAGAGCAAGTACACTATTATACAAGTATACCTCATCTAACCGCTTGGATGAAAAAGCATTATAATGCTCAAAGGCCTCATCATTCCTAGGAAGTAGATGAGCATATCTAAGACAAATGACATTTTCGTTAGAGTGGGTCAAAACAAATATTTCAAGACGGAAATAAAGAAATAAATAATCATATGTATGTGTGTGCATATTCTTTCTAAAGATCATGAGTCTATCTGAATAAATTAAAAACTAGTTGGTAATGCTGTAAAAGTAGAATTGGTGGCTGATCTGCATTGATATGCTATGTTCAAGAATTTTCCATTTGGCTAATGAAGATGTGTTGATCTTGGATTTCAAAAGAAAGAGTTTCTGAGCAATCTATATAGCACCATAAAGAAGGGTAAACATAGGGAGTATGAAAGTGAAATAAGGGCATTTTTCACAAAATAAATTTCTACTAATCAATAGGTTGTAGTTACAGTCATTTGGGTGTGGCAATAGCATCAACAATTCTGTAACTGAACTGATTAATAATAAACAAAACAAACAGCATCACCAATTTCAATGCTCCAAGAAAGCTATTGCTAAAACTGCAGAATGAAAATATGTACTAAAGCATAGCATCCAATAAAGCCGGAAGACCCAACCAACAGAAGGATGCTTGCACCCAAAACTTTTGCCACAAATTTATTTTAGCAGCACCAAAATTTAACAACATATTGCACAAATTCCATGCTCAGATATGTCATTGTCAAAGACAATTAAAGAAAGAAAGAAACACTGCTACAAAAAAAGAAAATAAAATTGAGAATACCACTCACATGCTATCAAGATCAATAAACTCTTTCTTAACTAACAAAGCAGTAAGCTTGTATAGCCCAGATGGTACAGGACCATTTACATCTATTCTCTGATAATACTGGAACTTAAAACCAAGAATTTGTGAAGCATGAGACTGCAAACAAATAAAAGTATAAGCAAACAAGTCATTTTTATAACCTCTTTTAAGCCAAACATATATGCCAACCTGTCTAAGAGAAATATTGCATACCTTTGGAAAGATAGGAATCAACTCCAAAAAAATACTGTTGTCAGGCTGAAGTTCAAAACATTCTAAAACCTGATGATTAGGAACAATTGCAGCCAGACATTAATCTTAGATCATTGAGTTCTTAAACATTACAACAAAAACTAACAGCAAAAATTAACAAGTAAATACTACTTACAATATCAAAAACACGGTTTGGGTCCAGATCAAAATGCCCAATTAATGACTGCCGAGATTGCTTATCAGAAGATGCAACAAAAGGAATAAGATGAAAGACAAACTAGACAACAAATGAAGTTCAACTCAAAACCTTAAGGATGCCTATTGTTGCAGCTGATGCGTTTTCAGTTGTATCTTCATAACCTCGACATAGAAGTGTAACCTGCAGAAAATTAAATTCAATATACAGAATATGCGAACAAAGTCTTAGAACTACATTTGCTATCTAAGCAGCAGAACATATTTGAAAAATGGAATGATACAGGTCAGAACTGTAGCTCGATGTTAAAATTGAAAATGGTCAAATTTTGACACATTGATTGTGTTCAGGAAAAGAAACAAGAAAAATAAATATTAACGAAAAGATCTCAAGTCATGGTAGTTATACAATGGTAAGCTATATATATAAGTTGCTTACCAGGAATTTGTATCTCAAGTTTAATAGGAACCAAAAACAATTTGATTATCTAGCAACTTACGACTATTAAAAGATGGAGATGAGGGAGAGAGAAAGATCAATAGATTTGCAATTGGTAAGGGAAGAGTTTAGACTATAACCAAGGAATTTTTCAGACATAGCCCTTGACTAGGGGAAAATGATCCCTTTAGCAAAGTCCAACTAGACTAGGGAATTGAGGTTTAGTCAAGTTGTGCATAATATTGGAAATTAGAGTTAGAAATAACCTGAAAAATTACAAATTAAATAATACATCTTGGTCAAATATATAATGCATGATTTCCTAGAAGTCACTGTATTATTATTTTCCAGACATGTAATTATATACAGACTGCTATTATTAAGAAGAAAAGCCTTTAGCAAGATACGTTTTTAATTCAAAACTCTAATATAAGTTGTGGCTAAGAATCTGAAGAGACCATACTTCTTCAAAAGCACCTAATTATGTATGTGTATGGGAAGACAGAAAACTAAAGACCTCTTTCAAATGCTAAAAGATATTATTCATGCATGTTAAAATATAATTATAATGAGGTGACCATTTGCAAATAGAAGAATGAAAAAGCTACATACCAGTTTAGCATAGCCCTCACTTTCTTCTCGAAGAAGGTTAAATTTCGTTTGCTGATAAAGAAGACGAGTGTTTACTCTAACCTGAGAGCAACATAAATGTATATCAATAGCATGGAGGGATTAGAGTTTTCTCCAGTCTGACATTACAGCCATATATCTCGAAAAGGGAAAAAAACACGATTTGCTTGTTATATCAGCTGCACATCTCACCACACAACTAAGCACTCACATGTAAAACCAGACCATCTTTTCAAAACTTTAACATAGAAAACTATGCATTCAATATTCAGTTACGAGAATACCGTATAAAGTAGATCCTAATCACATTATATACATGTTGTCAAGGAAATTCAAGAATTCAAAATATGATATGTCATTTTCCTTATAAAGAGTGGAGATGATGTATTATCTGAGTTCTGACTTTTGATGTACTCAGTTTTCATGGGAGACTTTTTTTTCCCCATTTTTTGTAGTAACAATTGGATTAGGCAAGTTCAAAAGTTCACTTTCTGTATTAGGTTTTAGTATGGAATCTTAGGAAATTTCAAAAGTTCCCTTTTGCATTTGGTTTTCTATAATGAGTAGTCAATTTCTACAAATCTGGAACCACAAATTAGTAAAACAGTAAAAGAATTTAGGCATGCCCAAGGGGTGTAAATGAACACAGCCGAGCTGAACTCGAACCCTCTAGGCTCGAAACTTAGTTCAATAGGATTTAGCTCGGCTTGAAACTCAACAAGCCTAGAAATTGTAGGCTCGAGAGCTCGATTTGAGACTCGAGTTCAACTGAAAAAATTTTAAGCTCGGGCTCAGCTCTTTAGCTGGAGCTCAATTAAAGCCAAACTTTTCGAACTTTTTTCAAGCTAAGCTCGAACAGCTATTACACCCCTACCTGGCCCTTTGCATCTTGCCTAAGGTTCTTGCACCCAGTGCCTTTAAAACCACTAGGCAGCACAATTTTGGGAGATAAAGCAGTAGCCTAAACATTAAAGAACATGACACTTGAACATTAAAGAACATGACACTTGAACATTATCAATTATTATTCTTCACATGATGCTTTAGTCCAAATAAAAGTAATAAAAAGGGCATAATTCCTTAACAAATTACTTTAGTTGCCTAGTTTTCAAGAATCTAAGATTACAATCATTGAACTCTGTAATCATATTCCTCCTCAAGGAACATGAGATTTAGGGTTTCTAGATTATACTGTGTAGACATCAAAATGGTAATCTCAAACTACAATCCACAATTTCCCCACATACTGTAAAGTAAATACCAACTTAATCGGACATTACAGGATAAAAGAGAAATTAATAACTACAGACAAAAGAGTAAGCATTTCTGGCTTTTGAAATTAGTACATAATCCGGTTTGATGAAACTCAAAGTCAACACTAGCAATAAATCTGAAACCAAAGTACCTCTTTGCCCTTCAAATCCTGAGCCTTAATCTTTATCATTTCAGCCTCAAACAGAAATTCCTCCTGCAAGAAGAAAAGTTTAGTTTAAATATTCCTTCTTATCCCTTTTCATCAAGCATATAACGAGAACACCGATAGCAAACTTCTCTCAGAGAAACGAGAGCTTACCTCACAACGCTCTTGGAAAAGCCTCAATGGGACCAATGTAGATTCCACCAGCCATTTCGCCTGTAAAGAAGGAAAGAAGTTGGACATTAACAATAATAATGCAGGAATATTTAACAGAAAAACAATATCATAGAGAACAAGAATAATGCAAAGGAACAGCTGCATAAAATCCTAAGGTAATTATTCTGTATAAAAAAGCCAATTGATATTTTAGTATGCTAGAAAAATGTCATTATGACACTCAAATGACAGAAAGACTATATGAACAAAAAGTGACACCAAGCTGCTCACTAACATTTCTTAATAACATAGTGCAAATTGGCGAGCATCAAGGTTTCTTCCCTTAAGAATATTACACAGAATACATATGTTCAATTTCACAAGGACCACAAGTAAATTAAAGACACCATCAGATACGTCAACACCATTCCAGCACGTACAACAACCACAAAAAAAAATATATAAAAATAAAAAAGAAGAGTCAAAAGGGACTGAACATCCATCAGTAGTACATCTCAAACAAAGCATTGAATTGGACAAATCTAATTTGCTCATGAAATAACTTTCTTCTTCTTCTAAGCCTAGTTGGGTCAGCTGAAACGAGAGGTGAAAATCAGGGACTTCCCAAGAGGTAACCCATCTCAGTACTATTCTCATCCAAGCACTTTTAAAGTTTGTGGCAAATAAAAAAATACTCATAGAAAAACTAGATTTACAGTTTCAGACTGCTCCCAGAACAGCAAATACTACAGTCGAGATAATAAAAACAGCAAAGCTTGAATTGCCATTTCTCCATTAAGAGAAATGATATTCATGTAGATAGTGCAAATCACTACTAACATTTGGACTAGATAATCAACTCATAACAGAATGCAGCTAATCAGAGAGAGCATAAAACAAGACAGGCATTTAGCTCCTGACTGAGAAAATGAACACTTGACTTGAAATCACCAATACTAACCAACTTTATGAGACGAGCACGATACTCTCCAGGCATTGTAAGCTGCAAAATCAGTCAATAGCTCAATTGAAGCCGAGAACTTGCTCTGCTTAGTAATATAAGAATATCCAGTAGCTCTAAAGTTCCACAACAATATCAATTAATTACTCACGTCCTGGGCCATTTGTGTAACGATATCGGCAAAACTAGATGCTAATTCTTGACTGGACACTCTATCAGAAAAATCTACAGAACCTAGTGCTGCTCTGCACTTCTGAAACGGAAATTCACCCCGAACCTAAACAATTTCACAGACAAGCAAAACGTCAAAGTCAGAACACAAAACGAACAAGCACGTGCACGTAAATGTACAATTAGATAAATGAAAGGAGTAATCTACCATTGTCCAGCAGAGTTCATAAAGGAATCGAAGCATAGGCACGGGGTTAGAAACACGAAAGTTCTGGTTTCCGGTTTTCCATTCACGAACACATTCTTCTGTGACGTATATACAATCAATGGGAGGGAGAGACATTGTGCTTAGACACTATAAATTGAGAATTCGCAAACCCTAAATGTTGTTGTAGAAAAGTTAGTGTACGTTTGGCAGACGAAAAAATATTTTAGAAAGGATAAAGAAGTGGTGGCCGAGTTTTAATTAGAGGAAAATTCATGGGCAATAGTGAAGGAAAACGATGAGGATTAGGGTTTCAGGGAAGGCGATGGTTCCCCCAGGTGTTTCAGGCGGAAGTAAAAATGGCGTCTCCCCCTCTTATGTTTATTTCTCCTGTGCCGTGGTTTCATTACCGGTTCGTTTCGAGTCTGGTCGAACCGTTACCGGATTGTAATATTGGGAGAAATTTGGGAGAATCACTTTTTGGTTGCTATAATTTGATAAAATTTACTCTTTAGACCGCGTTTGATTCAACTAATTCGTGCCCTCTGTAACTTTTTAATAACCAACTGTTAACTTACATGCGTTATTTGACAAGTTTTTTAATGAGCAACTCTAATTTATAATTTAAATTGAATAAATCAATTAAATCATTGAGCTTGGTTTAATTTACTTCTTTATATATTATTCAATTCAATTTTCAATTTAAATATTTTTTTATTTGTTGAATTTATTTCCGTTTAGTTTGATTTAAACTTAACAAGCCAAATACACATCTCTATTCACTCATAAAAAAGACTAAATTTCAGTTTCAAACTGAATTGAACTAGTGAAAATCGATATTAAATAATAGTTAATGATTCTGATTTTAAATTGTAATCAAAATTATAAACTTAAAATTTATTCCAGTTTTTCATTTTTTGAATCAAAAATCGGCAATTCTGATCTGAAATTGTGAAAAACATACTTTTAAAGAAACTCTCAAATGAGAAATTTTACTCGGTTCGGATATAAATTAGTTAAAAGGCCAAAAGTGGTGGAATTCTTTTAACTAATTTTATTTTCCACTAAACTAACCAAATCAAACATCAAAACTGATATTAAACGGTATCGATTTGAATATTTTTAATTAATTAGTTTGGACATGGGTTTACTTATATCTAAACCAAAATTATTGATTTAGTGACAGATTTTTGAAGACATCAACTATGAACACTTCTAAGTTCTTCTAATAGCTAGGCAAGTGTTAAATGGCAAAAAAATAATTTTGCAAAACTTGGAGGATAAATAAATTTTCTGGGAAAATTTGAAGGCCCGTAAAACTTGACAACAGGAAATTAGGCCTATAACGGTAAGGGAGAGACTTGCCTTCAGTACAAACTTACACAAATCTTCATTGCTAGGCCCAAATGTTCTTGTTGAAGCAGGTTCAATATGGGCTTTCTTTGGGCATATAATTGAATTGGGCTTGGCTCGACAAGGTAGGTACCATATGCATCAAAGCTTGTTCACTTGGTGGGTCAAACCGTCAAAGGTCACCGATCTAATAATTTCTGTATCCGAGGGATCATCATATCAGAATAAGGTTTGATTTTTATTTGAGTCAATAACGAACGGCTAAACCTTCCACTTAAACTTTTGATCCTTTATTTGATGCAATATTATATAAGGTTTCTCATTTTTCTATTGTTTCCTTTTTTAGCAGAGCTATTGAATACTATTATTATTATTATTATTATTTATAATTATGTTAGATTATTTTATTACAATTATTGCAGTTATCAGAATTCAACATCCATACGAAAAATTACTTTTGCAAGAAAGTATATTTTCAGAAAATAATATATTTAGAAAAATAAAGCTAATATATGAAAACTGCTACAAATAAGTTCATTTTTAGATAAAAAGACAAAAAAAAAAAAACTCAAAATGGTTAAAATCGTGCCAAATCAAAATTGACTGAAGTCTAGACCAATTCTGGTGGAATTAATCTGATTTTTCTTCAAAAAAAAATCACGATTTTGGTGAACCAAAATCACTAGTTCACGAGATTTGCCATGCCTACAAGGATTCAAGAAAGATGAAAAGAATAAAGAATTTAGAAAAAAAATTTACAATTCCTACATCCAAAGGAAAAAATATTAAAAAAAAAAAGAACAGAAAACTATGGTTGTGTACAACAGGAATGCAGGTAATTTACGTGTGGGCAAGACAAAATGCATTGCATGGTGGCTTCTTAATTCAAATACCAAGTAAACCCGCGTTAACCAATCAGACAAAAATCCCCGAATTTCCCTTATTGAAACGCAGAAATAAGCGGCGCGTTTACAACGCGTAACAGACTACTAATGTGAAAAAAAGAGAAACCAAAACCGGAAATAAAATAAAACGCAAAACCTCACATGGAAATTACTATTAAGTCTACACCGACCCGCACGTTGACGAATGGACCAACCGGCCCTTTCAAAATTTTCGAAGTGTCAAACTTTTGATCCGTTCCAATTTATAAAACCACCAAGACCAACTCCACATTAATATATTTTCTTTTTTGCCATCAAGATTTTCAAACTTCAACGGTCAAATATTCAAAACTCTTATCAAATCAACAAATAAGACTCCCTAATCTCATGCTTTAATTATTTTATTTGTTTTTCTCCATTTATATATTCTTCCCTTACCTAGCGGTTTGAATATTGAACAACCGTGTCCCTTTTATTTCATACATTACCAGTCTTTCTATATATATATATTTATCGACTCCGTTATTCCATACTCATAAACACAATTTCTCTCAGCACAGATTTTATTTCAAAAGGATAAATATAATGATTTCTACATGGAGAAGGCGGAGGGCAGCCCGGCGAGCGGCAAAAGAAAGACCGGAAGATGAACAAGGCGAGATGGAGTTAGCCATACCGAATCATTTTCGGTGTCCGATATCGCTGGACTTGATGAAAGATCCGGTGACTTTTTCAACTGGGATTACTTATGATCGTGAAAGTATTGAGAAGTGGATAGAGAATGGGAATGTCAAATGTCCTATTACAAATCAGGTTTTCAGAAGCTTAGAGCCTATACCAAACCATACGATACGTAAGATGATTCAAGATTGGTGTGTGGACAATAAGTCATACGGGATTGAAAGGATTCCTACACCGAGAATTCCTGTAAGTTCCATGGAGGTTTCGGAGATTCAAGCTGAGATTAGTATGGCTTGCAAAGGATCGGATAAAGATGGGTGTCAAAATTTGGTGGCTAAAATCAAGAAACTGATGAAAGAAAGTGAAAGAAACAAGAAATGCATTGTGGGTAATGGAACAGCTAGTGTATTATCGCTCGCTTTTGAAGATTTCTCAAGAGAATTATCTTTTAGTCAAAACGTCGCTGTTTTGGAGGAAATATTGTCGTGTTTGACATTATTTCTGCCTCTCGATGGAGAAGCCAAGAGTTATCTTGGTTCAGCTGTGTCCATGGATTGTTTAGTCTGGTTCTTGAAAGGGGGAGATTTGACTAGAAGAAGAAATGCTGTTTTGGTCCTTAAAGAAATAGTATCGTCGGACCAAAGAAAAGTAGAGGCTTTATCAGGAATTGAAGGAGCTACGGAAGCTTTATTTAAGCTTGTTAAAGAACCTATTTGCCCTACTTCAACAAAAGCTTCACTTGTGGCTATTTATCAACAGGTCACACTCACTCCTACAAATGTAAAGGCCATCACCAAATTTGTAGATATGGGTTTGGTCTCATTGCTCGTGGAATTGCTTGTAGATGCCGAAAGAAGCCTATGCGAAAAGGCATTAGGGGTTCTCGATGGAATTTGTGGATGTGATCAAGGAAGAGAGAAGGCATACGATAATTTTCTAACAATCCCAGTTATTGTCAAGAAAATACATAGGGTTTCAGATTTGGCAACAGAGTTTTCTGTGTCGATTTTATGGAAGCTATGCAAAGGTGAAAAAAGGGAAGATGGAGGTGTTCTTGTTGAAGCTCTTCAAGTTGGTGCTTTCCAAAAGCTATTGCTTCTATTGCAGATTGGCTGTGGTGAAAAAACAAAGGAGAAATCAACTGAGTTACTGAAGTTGTTGAATCCTTATAGGGCAAGATTGGAGTGTATCGATTCTTCTGATTTCAAGGACCTCAAAAGGCCTTTTTGATTCAAAATTTAGTTAATATTGTAAAAAGAAAAAAAAAACAAAAACATACTCTTATATACACACAATTGAGATATTTTCCATTCAATAACTTTTCTTGCAAAATTTATCAATTACCAAGATTTAAAGTATTTTATAGTTTTATACATGTTGGATTTTAACAAGTCATGTTTGTGAGGAGTGTCTAATAATGTAGTGATTGCAATTATTGTTTCAAGTAATAATAAAATTTCCTTAAGTTAATTAGTAATAAAGCTATTTTTATTTAGATTAGGAAGTACTGGCCTGCAAAGAGTAAGAAAAATATATAAATGTAGGACAAATTAACTTAATTAATTGTATCAAATTAAAAGCTTATTGATTCATTCTCACACATAATTCCCATGTTATAGGGAATTAGATGGTTAAACATGATCCATAGTTAATTGAGGATTGGTTATTTAATTCTTAGTTCAAAAGTTGTTGCATAGGGACACAAGCTCAAAACAAGTTTGTTTATATCAGAATAGGCATCCAAATCCCAAAGGGGCTCAGCTTTAATCTAAAGTTTTACTAGTCTTTATAAGGATGCAAATTGCAATGAAATTGTGTAATTGTATTAATATCAGAATAAGACATTCTTGATATGTATTTCTCCAACATTTCTTATCTTTTTTTTTTTTTCTTTTTAAAAGGATTTTTGATTAGTCAACAATTTAGCTTAAAAATAAGTCCATGTTAACAAGTTATCACTTAAGTTTTTGTTCGGCAATAGTTTTTAAGGTAGCCTTTAACATTTTAATTAAGGTCAAAACACTATTTCTATAGTGTTTATAGGAATATTTAGACTTTGAAGGAATGAATTATGAAATATTATTCTCTTTAACGTTTGATGAAATGCACGTTAAAACTATTAATACAATTAAAAACTGTTAAAATACCTATAAATTCTTAATGAGTGAAAATAAACCTTCATTTTTCATGCTAAGTACTAGTCAGAGAGCATTAATTTGGAGAATAACATTCTTAAATGCATTAGGTTAATGAAGGGGAGAGTGTCTTTTAGATAGTTCCAAAAGAAATTTAATTCTGAGTGTACATAAATTGACTTGAGAATACTAATTATGAAAATAATAATAATAAAGTATAGTATATTTATGTCTTATATATAGCTTCATGGATTTATTTCAAGTTCTCCTTCTCTATTTTTAAATAAATTTTCAAGTACATAATTCATTCATTTGTCTGTGAACTTTAATTTATTATATTTAAATTTATTATAATTAAATCCATGGGAGTTAAAGTCTATGGAATTTCAAATAAGTAGTCATAAAGTTTCATTAAGATTCATTCATATACATGTAATTATATAAACTTACATTCAAATAAAAATTATTTAAGAAAAGACACAAGTACTTAAATCAATGTTAAATGTGTATTTTTCCTATTAGTGATAACAATTATTTTGAAGGAGCCAAATTAAATTTTCTGAAACTTATTTTAAATTTATTAGAGTATAGAATTTAAAATTTTTCAAGTTGAATTCGAGTTCAAGTCTAAAATTTTTAAATTTATCGAGTTTGAAACTGAACTTCAAGCCTGGTGGATTCAAGCTCGGCTTGACTCGTTTACACAGCAAGTGATACATTAGAAAATATCATTTATAATATTTTCAAAGTGCTTTGGTTACTTCAAGGCAGTTTGATATAGTAATAAGCAAATTAGATCCTTACGCTAGTGACTGCACGAGTGAATGGTGTAGTTATTATCTTAAAAAGAGCTTTGAGATTTCTTATCGTCAAAATCAAGTTTTGATTTTGATTTCTTAAAGGGTAATTAAGCATCATAATTGGTGAGGTATTACTTATTATAATTAAATTAAATAAAGGAAGGAAAAGATTAAATCCTGGAGTTGAAGTTTTGAACATTGAACCATATAGTAGAAGAAGACTTTCTAGAGCAAAATGATGATGTGTCTGAGTATATAATAAAATTAAGCTTAATCACTTCCACCCATATCCATTGATTAATGGTTTTCTATTAGCAAAATCAATATTGTAATCTCTTTCTACTCTCCCATGTGGTCCCATTGATTGTTGGGAATTAAAGAGCAA
>CANUEX010209876.1:0-12143 GCA_948099535.1 Jatropha multifida | reverse complement strand
CCTCAACTCCAAATCAATATAACAAGTCGCGCAACACTTCTAAAAATATAAGATCAAGTCATCTTATTATATTTTTATCCATTCAAGAAATATATATATCATCATTTATACACTATACATATAATCAAATAAGAATACTTAAAATATCCACCAATCTCATTAATTATAATCTCAATATTTACGACCCCAATATTGTTACTATAAGTCCTTACATGCCATAATTCACATAAAACACATGTCTTATCCAAAATCAATACTTCTACTCTGATGTTGTTCCTTCAGTCTTTGAGTAGCCCCCACAGCACACAACCTGCGCGTGATAAAAATCAACGCGCTGAGTGGAAGACTCAATGGTGCTAAATAATTACAAATTAAAATAACCAAGAAATACCAAGTAATAAATCTCAAATATCTTTGAAAATACTTAAATCAGAATATATATATTAAGCATTGAAAATGTGCTAAAAAATCCAACATCTCGAAAATCATAAAGGAATTCACATCTTAAAAATGTATACCAAACTCAATATAAACGAGAAAATATCACAAGTACCAATATATCTCCATTTCTTTATAACGAAATAAAAATCTCATTCTTAATTAAGGTTCGTACCAATACATAATGAATGTAAGCAGATTCGATTGTGGCCTGTGAAAGCACCATTGTGGCCTATGAAAGCACCACCACATAATAAGCACGTTCACTTATTTATAAGGGCTGATAACCCTAGCATATGATCATAGCTCCACCAAACAGATTGGGCTGATAACCTGAGCATGCTCACAAATCGCAATAAATCTCATCATACCACATTTCAATCATGCATAGTAGAGCCCAAAATAAACACATTCTGCCACAAATAGTCTCATTCCTCATTCACCTTTCCTTATCCAAAAAAATTTTATAATTAACACTTATTATTTCAAAATTACTTAACATACAACTTGTAAATGTACTTCAAAACCTATTATATTTAAATCCAAAACCATACTTTCTTAATCACAAATAATCATAGCTTAAAAACACTTAAAGATCAACATTTAAAAGGCCAAAATCATGCCTTAACTACTAAAGAAGGTTCGGCCTCTTTATGAAAACAAAGGAGAAAAAGCTTTCTCTAATAAATACCTTAATCACTAACTCAAAAGCATTACTCAAAATCATTAAATCCATTACTTTAAACACCTAACTATAAAACCCAATTTACCATTTCAAAACCTTCTTTAAGTCATGCAAAATACTTAAACATTGAAATTCGAATTAAAACTTTAAACCATCACCAAATTACTTATTAATAAACTCATTTAAGTGAAAATCAAGCTTGAAAATCAAAGAAACACAATGGCCCTTCACCTAAGGAGGGTCTGTCCATCCTTTCAAAATAAAGAGGAAATAGTTCCTTTCCAATTTATTTCATAAATCATAAAGAAAACCACTCTCAAGCTCAATTACAATCAAAGGAGATCAAAACAAGAACAAAAATCCAAGCCCTCCCCCTAAAGAGGGTTCGGCCAAAGAAGGGAAACAAGGAGGGGTTGCTCTCTAAGGAAGGGTTTAGCCAAGCAATCCATTATGCTTATTAAGCATGAGAATCATACTAAAGCAATCACAACACATTTCCCCAACTCAATTTAAACAATTTCTCAAAAATTATTCAAAACCTAAAAACTTACAACTTAAAGAAATTGAAAGAGAAATTGAAAGTATTATTGCACTAACCTTATAATCAAGCTTTAGGAAGCTTAGAAAGCTTCACTCTTGAGATTTTCCTTTCCCTCTGATGGAGGGTTCTCCCACTTCTTCAAAGTAGGAAAAAGTGCACATTAAAATCAAAATTAACATAAGTAAAGAATGGAGCATGATTTAATGCATTAATCCCATGCCTAAACCTTGAATTCTACTTATTAAATCATGAAACTCAAAAACCACAACTTACCTACTATAATGGCAACTTCAATTCTCTTTGCTTTTAATCCCCAATTTCAACTTCAACTACTTAATTCTTATGGATAATTCACTATTCTATGGTTTAATTAGGTAGTTTAGTGGTAATTTGTGGTAGAAAAATGAAAGAAAATGAAGGAAGAATAGAAGAAAAAAAATGGCATGGAGGATGAGAGGAAGAAGAAGATGAAGATGTGGGTGTTGCTTGGTGAGTGGTAGATTTTAGGTGGAAAAGTGAAACTTGACTTCCTAATTTTATGCCAAATGAATGGCTAAGATCAAGTCCTAAGTAATCTCATCCAATGGCTCTAAATATTCATCAATTAATTCTCTTCCAAATATTATTTAACTCTACCAATTACTTAAATTAACTCCACAAAAATAATTCCTCAATTTTTCCTTAACATACTACACTAAAAATCACTATTCATTAAATGCCTTAATTCACCAAAAATATTCATGAAATATTTTCTACCCATCTAAATCATGCAAACATGCTCCAAAAATATTAAATAACATAATAGCACATGTAGTAATTTTTTTGGACCAAAATAATGCCAAGTCCTGGACCGATGGTATTATTCACAGACCGGTAAATCACTATTACCGACACAAAAAAATTGTCCATTACACTGATAGTCGGTAAAAATTTTGATCTTGCCATCTTTTTTGGGAACTAAAACTATGTTGGCTAGTGATGTTGGGTAATGAATGGCTTTGATGAAGTTGTTCTCTAATAACTTGGTTGCTTCCTCATTGATTCTAAGAGAGATCTCCAGTTTCTGTCTTTAGAGTTTTTATTTTACTTGCTTGATGTGATCATATGTAGGAATCTTATGAATGATAATGTCTAAATCTACACTGGTCATGTCACCGATTGTCCATGCAAAGCAATCTGAGTATTGCTCAGTGAGCTCTGTTAACTCCTATTTATAATGACATTCATGCACAATAAATGTATGCTTTGGTTCATTTTCTATGCCAATGTTTATCTGTTCTTTTGTTATTTTTATTTCTTTTTCTTCTTCATTTTTTGTTTTGCGAACAATATCATTCAGGGTGGAGAGAGGGTAACAAGAAAACTAAAACTTATTATTATTGATGAAAGTGCCATGATCGACATTTACATTAAGCTCAATAAAGAGATCTTGTAACTTAGACAAGAAAAAGAAAGAAGACGCAAAAGACTCTGAATTGGATTCTGACTCAAGTTCTATTTGTGACTCAATCTCAGGTTCAGGTAAAAGGAAGGTAGACTACTCTACGCGCTCTTCCAAGCACCAATTCTGCAAAGGTGTTTGGATGGGTTGTATGAGGTTTGTGGGGTCTGCTTCCACTTGATCAACAATCATGCAAAGGTCAAAGAGAGATGTCTCCATGTTGTCGTCCCAATCAGTCTAGAGCTTGAAAAGAAGTTCACAGTCTTCTAATGAGAGCCTGACATCTAAGAGAAGTTCAAAACCAAGGATTAGTCTTTTGGTTAAAGGGCAATACCATGGTTCTTGAAAGAAATAGTAGGGTTCAGATTCGCCTTCTCTGACAAAGTAATCATTGAGGGTTTTGAAGTATGAGCGCATCATGATGTCCCTTGTTTCACCTCTTATTTTTTTCTTTTATTTGGCATTTTCCACCTCCTCCCAGTCTTCATCTGTCGGTTTGAATCCGAGACCAAAGGGAGGTTCAGTGACTGGATATACAGTAAAGGAGGTCATACTCTGGTGGTTGTAGCCTAGTCCCATTCCTAAAAAATAACACATGGCTTTCAGCATTTTAGCTACTAGAGGGTTACTATGGGGGGTCAGAATCCATTGAAAAGATTTCTTTATAGGTTCTACTTCAATAAACTAAACTGAATCGAAGAGAATCTAGATAGAGCATATATTAATGGTTCTGGTTGAATTTCCAGCAATGGGGCCAAGGAAGGAATTTTTTATTTTTCTGCCAAGATTACCCCATTTCCATGGGGGAATTTCAACTTTTGGTGCAAGGAGGAGGCTACTGCTTTGGCCTTGTGGATCCACGATCTTCCAAGATGAAGGTTAAAGCAAGCTGGGACATCCACAACCTAGAAGGTGATAGTCATGACTACGGGCCCGATTGTGACCTCTAGGTCGGCCACACCCAATACCTCTCACCAGGTGTTGTCATATGCCCTCACTTATTTCGTTATAAAGAAATAAAAAATATATTGATATTTGTGATATTTTCTTATTTATATTGAGTTATGTATGAATTTTAAAGATGCAAATTTCTTTATGGTTTTTGAAATATTTGGATTTAATTAGCACGTTTTCAGTGCTTAGTATATATTATGTTTTGAGTATTTTCATAGATATTTGAGATTTATTACGTGGCATATTCTTGCTACTTTTATTAGTAATTATTTAGCACCACTGAGTCTTCCACTCAACGCGTTGATTTTTATCAGCGCAGGTTAAGAGCGGTGGACACTACCTGAAGACCAGAGGAGCAGCATCAGAGTAGAATATTATTTTTGGGTAGGACATACAGTAATTTGTGATTTTGGCATGTATAGGGAATGTTGTATAAAATATTGAGGTTGTAAATATTGGAATTATAATTAATGGAATTGGTGGTTGTTTAAGTATTTTTATCTTATTATATATGGTGTATGAATGTTAATATATATATTTTTGGAATGAATGGTGAATTATTATGTTAGAACTTAAGTGAATTAATATAACCTTTAGAAGTGCTGCGTGATCTTTTGTAATAATTTGGAGTTGAGGTTTGGAGGTTAATATTGGAAGTGTATTAGTTTTCCCTGTGTGGCAAGTAGATTTTTAAGGGGAGCTCTTGTGAAATTTTATTTTTCGTAGGATTTTCCCTAACACCTTTATTTTATATTTTAATTACTTGCCTTGCTATGAAAATATAATCACTTCTAATATATAATCTAGAGTTCACAAGTAGGATAGGACGGTGTCTCTGCATGGAATGTGGCATTTGTCGTCTGGTCCTATAAGATTGGGCGGTGGGTTTTACATTTAGTGGTATCAGAGCATAGGTTTAGCTGATTCTAGGATATATTATTTGGTGTGAGAGTTTATCTGATTTGGAGTAATTATATAAGCGTTTTAAGTTAAATACATGCCATAATAATCTGTTTTATGAACTTCTCTTTGATGCGAACCTGTTGGTCTTTGTAGGTAATCAGTATGCCTTAGCATCTATCTGATGAGGAGGTGGACAGTTATGCCCCTCCTGAGGGTGCTATGTTAAAGGGTGTGCCAGTTGGTGGTGCCATTGGTGGTGTACTGGGTTCACATGCAGAGCGCGCCTCGACTGCGGGGTAGGCTACTGCGGGTCCTACGGGGCCTAATATGGGTGATTTAGTTCAGCAGTTGGTAGTTGCTTTGAGGCAGGTAGCGAGAGTTTTTCCTTATGCTCTAATTGCACTGGCGGCTGTTCCAGTCCGTTCCCCTGTTGAGAGACTGAGGAAGTACCATGTTGAGGATTTTATGGGTCGAAAGGATGATGGGCCTTCGACAGCAGAGTTCTGGCTTCGAGCGATAAAGAGGGTCTTGGAGCAAATGCAGTGCAGTCCCTGGGACCGATTGATCTGTGCCACTTCCTTGCTGAAGGAGGAGGCTTATTTATGGTGGGAGTCATTGGTTAAGACAGCGAGAGCCGAGGATGTTACTTGGGATTTCTTACTCTCTGAGTTCTGGGAGAAGTATGTGGGCGAGCTATATACGGATTAGAAGATAGCAGAGTTCCTCGAGCTTAGGCAGGGTCGGATGACCGTATCAGAGTATGAGCAGAAGTTTCTACAGTTGAGTAGGTACACCGCTAAGTTGATCCCTATTGAGGCAGATAGGTGTAAGCAGTTTAGGAAGGGATTACTAGATGAGTACAGGATGCATTTGACATCCCTGCCTCACACTACATTAGCTTCTTTGGTGAAGGCTACTTTTGAGTTAGAGATTATCCGGATGGAGAGACAGTCTAGATTTCAGAGGACCCAGCAAGGTAGTCAACATAAGAGATACCAGAGTGCTACGTCTGGACAGACTTCTAGGGTCAGTCCAGTAGTAAGAGGTTTAGAGGTGGACCACAGATGGGAGTCAGACCAGGTTAGAGAGTTGGCTGGGTTACATTTCCAAGATCAGCTCATTAGGCTACATCTATTGCTAGTGGCGGAGGTGCTGCATGGTCAGGTTTACCGGCTTGCACTTAGTGTGGTAGGAGACATCTTGGGGTGTGTTGGGGAGCTATAAGAGCTTACTTTAGATGTGGGTCTACTGAGCATATGATTAGGGATTGCCCTATGATAGTGACCAGTCCAGCTCAGCAGGTTGGGAGGCCAACTCCCAATGGTCAAAGGGGCAGAGGTAGAGGTCGTGGTGAGGCATATGCTACTGGGAGTCAGAGGCAAGTTTCTTAGACAGTGGATAGGCCAGAGATTAGAGCACCGGTGAGGGCCTATGCTATCAGGACCAAGGAGGAGCAAGATGCTCCGAACGTCATAGAAAGTACCTTTTCCATCTTTGATATTTTTGTGTTTGCTTTGATTGATCTAGGCTCCACACATTCATATATATGCATACATGTGGGTAGACTGGGTAGTATGCATGCTGACACACTAGAGCATAGTGTTGAGGTCACTAGTCCCTTAAGTCAGAGTGTAGTAGTTGACCGGGTGTATAGAGATTGCCCTTTAGTCATCCATGGGCACGTATTTCTGGGTGATTTGATAGAGTTGTCTTTCCAGGAATATGATGTGATTTTGGGTATGGATTGGCTATCACGGCATGGAGTGATTGTGGATTGTAGGCATAAGAGGATTATTTCAGACTTCGTCTAACGAGGAGATTGTTGTTGTGGGTGAGAGGAAGAATTACCTCTCTAATGTTATTTCAGCTAGTACTGCTAGGAGGATGATACAGCATGGCTGTGAGGCATTCTTAGCTTATGTACTTGAGCCAGAGCAGAGATCCCTTAGTGAACCTGAGATTCTGACGGTTTGTGACTTTTTGGGTGTGTTTCCGGAGGATTTGCCTAGTTTACCTCCTGCGAGAGAGGTTGAGTTTAGTATTGAGGTTATGCCAGGTACTACGCCGATATCCGTTGCCCCATATCAGATGGCTCCTACTGAAGTGAGAGAGTTGAAGATTTCGATTCAAGAGTTGCTCGATAAGGGTTTCATTCAACTTAGTGTTTCTCCTTAGGGCGCTCTAGTGTTGTTTATGAAGAAGAAGGATGGTACTTCGAGATTATGTATTGATTACAGACAACTTAATAAGGTGACAGTGAAGAATCATTATCCATTGCCTCGGATAGATGATTTGTTTGATCAGCTGAGAGGGGCCACTGTGTTTTTGAAGATTGACTTGAGGTCTGGATACCATCAGTTGGGAGTTAGAGAGTCGGATGTACCTAAGACTACTTTTAGGACTCGATATGGCCAGTATGAGTTTTTAGTGATGCCATTTGGGTTAACTAATGCTCCAGCAGTATTTATGAATCTGATGAATAGGGTTTTTCATCCTTATTTGGATCAGTTTGTGGTGGTTTTCATTGATGATATTTTGGTGTACTCTCCGACTAGAGAGGATCATCATCACCACCTGTGGACAGTTCTGCATACTTTGAGAGATCAGCGGTTATATGGTAAGCTTAGTAAGTGTGAGTTTTGGTTGATGGAGATTGCCTTCTTAGGGCGTATTATTTCTATAAAGGGTATTCGTGTGGATCCGAAGAAGATTGAGGCAGTGCTTGATTGGACGCCACCTAAGAATGTCACGGAGATTCGCAGTTTCTTAGGTTTGGCTAGTTATTATAGGAGGTTTGTCAAGGGGTTTTCTCTTATTGTAGCCCCTTTCACTAGACTTCTTTATAAGGATGTCCATTCTGAGTGGACTAATAGATGTTAGAGCAGTTTTAAGAGGCTTAAGGTGATGCTTACTAAAGCTCTAGTGTTGACACAGCCAGCTCCAGGCAGACCATATGTTGTGTATAGTGATGCTTGGCATAATGGTATGGGTTGTGTGCTTATGCAGGAGGGCAAGGTAGTTGCTTATGCTTCCCGACAATTTAAGCCACATGAGAAGAACTACCCTACCCATGATTTGGAGTTAGCATCTATTGTGTTTGCCTTAAAGATTTGGAGGCATTATTTGTATGGTGAGAGATGTCACTTGTATACGGACCATAAGAGCCTTAAGTATCTGCTTACATAGAGAGAGCTTAACTTGAGGCAGTGTAGATGGTTAGAGCTAATTAAGGACTGTGATTTCACCATTGATTACCACTCGAGTAGAGCTAATATAGTGGCAGACGCACTCAGTAGAAAGGCATTAGTTGCTCTTCGTGCTATGAATGCACGCTTATCAGTGGCTAAAGATGGTGCCCTTGTAGCAGAGCTTATGGTGAGACCTAGCCTACTTCAGCAAATCAGGGATGCACAGCAGGGTGATGAGACTATTGCCAAATGGAAAGGCTTGGTCAGAGAGGGTAAGAAGAAGAGGTTTGAGATTACAGATGACTACTTACATTTTGGGAATCAGATTTGTGTGCCAAAGATTCCAGATTTGAGAAAGAGTATCTTAGAGGAAGCCCACAGTAGTCAGTATTCTATGCATCCAGGTAGTAATACGATGTACGAGGATCTGAGGGTACAGTATTGGTGGCCAACTATGAAAAGGGACATTGTGGGTTTTGTATCAAGATGCTTAACCTGTCAGTAGGTTAAGGTAGAGCATCAGGTCCCATCGGGTTTGCTACAGCCTATTTCTATTCCAGAATGGAAGGGGAATAGGATCACCATGGATTTTGTGATTGGTTTGCCTACTACACCCAGGAAGAAAGATGCTATTTGGGTTATAGTTGACAGATTGACTTCAGCGCATTTTCTTCTTGTTAGGACTGAATATACGATGGAGCAGTATCTGGAGCTCTACGTTGACGAGATTGTGAGACTTCATGGAGTTCATTGCCCCATTATCTCTGATAAATATTCGAGGTATACTTTGAGATTTTGGAAGAAGTTACATGAGGCTCTAGGTACTAGATTACATTTCAATACAGCCTTCCATCCGCAAACAGATGGTCAGTTAGAGCGGGTGATTCAAGTGCTTGAAGATATGTTGAGGGCTTGTGTGATAGAGTTTAAGGATAGTTGGGAGAAGTATATTTGACTTGTGGAGTTTACCTATAACAACAGTTATCAATCGAGTATTCAGATGGCTCCATTTGAGGCTTTGTATGGTAGGGTGTGTAGGACACCTCTATGTTAAATGGAGCTTAGTAAGGATAAGATAGTGGCTCCTAATTTGATCCATGATGCAGAGGATAAGGTGAGGATCATAAGGGAAAGGTTGAAAGCAGCTTCAGATCGTCATAAGTCATATGTTGATCTTAAGAGGAAGGATATTGAGTATGCAGTGGGTGATAGAGTGTTCTTGAAGGTGTCACCATGGAAGAAAGTTTTGAATTTGGTAAGAAGGGTAAGCTTGGTCCTAGGTTCATAGGTCCATACGAGATCTTAAAGCGTGTGGCACCGTTAGCCTATAGACTAGCTTTACTGCCAGACATGGATTGGATACATAATGTCTTTCATGTATCCATGCTACGGAGATATAGACCGAATCCTTCACATGTGATTTCAGCTGAGTTTGTCACTATCGAGCCGAATTTAATGTATAAGGAAGAACCCATAAGGATACTTGCTAGAGAGGTTAAGGAATTGAGGAATAAGAGAATACCTCTAGTGAAGGTCCTATGGAGGAACCATAACACAAAGGAGGCTACCTTGGAGAGAGAAGAGGATATGCGACAGCAGCATCCTCAATTATTCATATTAGATAAATTCGAGGATGAATGTATTTTAAGGGGGGAGAATTGTAACAGACTATTTTTTAGTGTCGTTAATAGTGATTTATCGGTCTGCGAATAGTACCATCGGTCCGGGACTTGGTATTATTTCGGTCTGGGAAAATTACTATGTGTGTCTAATATCCTATTTAATATTTTTGGAGGATGTTTGCATGATTTAGGTGGGTAGAAAATATTTCATGAATATTTTTGGTGAATTAAGGCATTTAGTGAATATTATTTTTAGTGTGGTATATTAAGGAATAATTGAGGAATTATTTTTGTGGAGTTAATTTAATTAATTGGTGGAGTTAAATAATATTTGGAAGAGAGTTGTTTGAGGAATATTTAGAGCCATTAGATGAGATTACTTAGGACTTGATCATAGCCATTCATTTGGCATAAAATAAGGAAGCAAAAGTTGACTTTGCCACTTAAAGATTACCACTTCATCAACACTTTCTCTTTCTTCCTCACCACCATATCCACACCATTTCTCTCCTTCTCCTCTTCCTCCATTTTCTTCATTTTCCTACCTCCAAATTTCCACTAAACTACCTAATTAAACCATAGAATAGTAATTAATTCTTAAGAATTAAGTAGTAGAAGTTGAAATTGGTGATTAAAGACAGAGAATTGAAGTTGCCATTAAAGCAAGTTAGTTGTGGATTTTGAGTTTTATGATTTAATAAGTAGAATTCAAGGTTTAGGCATGGAATTAATGCATTAAATCATGCTCCATTCATTTCTTTTGTTACTTTTGATTTTAATGTGCACTTTTTCCTACATTGAAGAAGTGGGAGAACCCTCCACCAAAGGGAAAGGAAAGGCTAAAGAGTGAAGCTTTCTAAGCTTCTTGAAGTTTGATTGAAAGGTTAGTGCACTAATATTTCCATTTCCCTTTCAATTTCTTTAAAATTGAAATTTAGGGGTTTTTAATGATTTTGGGGAATTATGTGGAATGTGTTGGGAAATGAACAATTGGACGTTTTAAAGTGATTTCCTATGATTTTTAAGCATGAAAATATGCTTGAATGGGAAGAGGAACCTCTCCTCCCTCTTCTCTCATGAATGGCCGAACCCTCCTTAGAGAAAAGGCATTGATTTTTGTTGTTGTTTTTTACTTCCTTTGATTGTAAATGAGCTTTGAAGTGGTTTTCCTTATTATTTGTGAAGGGCCTTTGTGTTTCTTTGATTTTTAAGCTTGATTTTAAGCTAAATGAGTTTGTTTATAAGTAATTTGGTGAAGGTTTAAAGCTTTAATTTGAACTCTAATGTCTTAGAATTTTTCATGACTTAAAGAAGGTTTTGAAATGGTAATGTAACGCCCTGACTCCAACCACTAGATCGGCAAGACCTGTACGGTTTTCTCCCGCAGGTGAAATGGGAATTTCCCAGGAGGTCACCCATCCTAGGATTTCTGTCGAGCGAGCACGCTGAACCCTGGAGTTCTTCCAACCCTGCAGCCATTCCACCAAAAGGCTCTTCTGACAATTAGTTACCCCCTTTTCGATGTATGATCCAATTCATTCCTGTGTCCCGCATTCCACTACCCTATCTAGCCTCCCATCCTAGAAGCTCGCTAGGAACGCTCTCTACCCACCCTCTTAGGATCGCTTTGCCGGGTCAGGATGTCACAGGCCAACCAGCTGGATACCAAATTGCAATGCCCTGACTCCAACCACCATCCCATACTAGATCGGCAAGACTCACATAGCTTTGTCCCGCAGGTGAAATGGAAACTTCCCAGGAGGTCACCCATCCTAGGATTTCTGTCGAGCGAGCACGCTTAACCCTAGAGTTCTTCCAACTATCCAGCCATTCCACCAAAAGGCGCCTCTGATAGTTAGTTACCCCCTTTTCGATATATGATCCGATTCATTCTTGTATCCCGCATTCCACTACCCTAGCTAGCCTCCCATCCTAGAAGCTCGCCAGGAATGCTCTCTACCCACCCTCTTAGAATCGCTTTACCGGGTCAGGATGTCACAGGTAAAATGAGTTTTATGGTTAAGTGTTTAAAGTAATGGATTTAATGATTTTGAGTAATGATTTTGAGTTAGTGATTAAGGCATTTGATGGAGGAAGCTTTTCCTCATTTGTTTTCATAAAGAGGCCAAACCTTCTTTAGTAGGCAAGGCATGATTTTGGTCTTTTAAATGTTGATCTTGAAGTATTCTTAGGCTAAGCTTGTTTGTGATTAAAAAGTATGGTTTTGGCATTAAATATAAGAGGATTTGAAGTGCATTTACAAGTTGTAAGTTAAGTGATTTTGAAATAATAAGTGTTAGTTATAAAATGTTTTTGGATAAGGAATGGTAAATAAGAAATGAGATTATTTATGGAAGAACGCATTTATTTT
>CANUEX010209800.1:0-24555 GCA_948099535.1 Jatropha multifida | reverse complement strand
TGATTCTTGTTTAGATAGGTTCCTTTATTTTAGCTTATTTAGTTGTACCTATATTTGACTAGGTGTTATATCTCTAAGCTAAGTCTCTATATAAGTGATGAACTTCTATTGTGAATATCAATCAATCAACATTCTCTATACTTGACTCGGCTAAGCAGTTCAAAGAGGGCGGGTCGAATAAAGCTTTTAGGATGATGATGCTAGCTATGGTGGTGGAATGTAAGACACAGAAATGAAGCAAACCATACGATATTAAATAGGAGAAACGAATCATCAGATATGTCTTTTAGTAAAATGGCCAGAAAAGTTAAAAGATCTTCAGGGTTAAGTGCTTTTATTTCAGGAAAATCTTAGAATAAGAGTTTTGATAATATACGAATTTTTTATTATATTTAATAGTCAAAATCAATTTAATTTAGACAAAAAGATTGATTATATAATAAAATGCGATGATATAATTTTTTTTTTCTTTGTTTTGGTTGGGACCCAAGAGAACATTTGTATCGGTGATAGCATGTTGATTGTTGGAAATATGTACATAGTGACATTTATCTTTTGGCATCCAATTAAATATCTTCTGACATTATCTTATAATTGACGAAAAGTTTGAAAATCGTGGCTGGACAAAGACTAGTTAGTTAAGCAACAAAATGAGTCGATGCCATATACAATTTTCATGCCAATTAGGTCTACTCTTTCTTGTTCACTGCCCACTAAAAAGTCAATATGCCTTTACTGGGTATACAAAACGTACCCTCATCGTTTATCTGAACCTCAACATTTTGATTAGATCACTGGAGATATATTTTAAATATTTAAAGTTGGTAAGTCATAAAATAAGAGGTTGATAAGAGCTTTTTAGATTTCTTTTATAATGTTAAAATAAAAATAATATCAATATATTAATTAAAATAAATACATAATGCAAACATAGTATTTAAATATAACTCTAATATATCCTCTTATTTATAGTTATTGGAACTCATTTGAATTTAAAGTGTCATGGAGACAAATCAATTTAATTTAATACCTTGTACATACGTTTAATTCATTGGCAAAATAAATAATGAATAATCATATTTTTTATTGTATATTAATTAATGATGACATCAAATCATAAAACTCATGTGAAAAAATTATTAACTAAAGTTATGAATAATACATAAACAGAAAGACGTAGATTTGTATAATTAAAATTTTTATAAAGATATATAACAACTTAAATAATCCCTCTTTTATGCATATCCTTTTATAAAATCTCAAATAATCAAATTTATCTTTTGAGATTTTAAATATAATTAATAATTATAAAATGTTTTATAATAATAATAACTATATATATATATATACTGCAACCAGAGAAAGTTCAAGATGTAATTATTTTATTATAATGATAATTTTTTATTTTAATATTCAATATATGTGTAACTATGATAATTGATAATTTTTTAAACCTAATATTTTTTATTTTAATATTTAATATATATATATATATATATATATATATATAACTTTTTACAAACTTTTATATTTAATATATATAAAAGTTCAAGCAAATAATTAGATTTTCATTAGTTTTATATATTATAAAGTAAATGGAAGTGGTATAAAACACCGTCAATCTTTCTTTTCTAAGCCAATTTGTGTTGCGTGTATGGATAGTGTTAAATGGGTCTTGATTAGAATTTTAATTCATTACTCATTATTAGTGTATTTTAATATTTTAATCCATTACTCATTGGTCACTCATTGATCAAATACACCACTCAATTCTCATTTTTTTTAAAATACATCTTTACATCTCTAACTTTTATACTCGTCCAACTCTTGGGGCATATTTGGTAAGATGTAATCACCGATGTAATGGAATGGTGATTACATTATGAGATGGATTGCAGTGTTTGATTAAGTTTTATTTATAAAGTTTAATGTAATGAAGATTCTTAATGTAATCCCAATCACTTAAAATGGAGTAATATTCATTACATAAAAAAAACCAATGTATTCCCATTATATTACAACCTAGACATTAATGCTAACCAACACATCTAAATTTATTGGCTACTGAGTTGAAGGATGAATCTGGCAATTTCAATCTTTCGACCACCACTCCAGCCGATTCTCAATTGGGTCAAGACTCCAAACAACTCTCCTCTCAACACCGATCAACAATCTATAGTTAGCTTCTCATATTGATTGAGCACAGGGATGAATCAAAAGCTCAAACTTTCTGCGGTCGCCGCTTTTTTCTTCCATGTATGTCGTCGTCTTTTGGCCAAATCTAGTTCCTAAGGCAGGTACTAATCGATCAACCATCATCTAATCTTTTATTTTACTATCTCGATTTTAAGCTCTTATGGTCATTTCAGAAATATCCAAATAAGTAATGGATTAAATTTCCAAGTTGATTTTTCGATCAAATAATCAAACCTACTTATAATGATGATTTCTATGAATGTATTTGGTTTGCTTCTTTTTTATTGTGTTATTGAAAGTGGGGTTTGTTTATGAGCTAGAAAACAACAAAAGAACAAATAGAAAGGCCTAATTTGCTCATCTCCATCCCCTCTAGGTGCAAGTGAATCTGTTGGTTGATTCCCCTTTAATATGACCATGATTTTTATATTATGTGATTACAAATGTTTGCTTAGAAGAATAAGACATACATAGACAAGAAAGCACTAACTTTGTTTTCTAGAATGATTGCCTTGGTTACCTTTCCTGTGGTGTTAACATTTTCACTTATTTTGGCACCTTACTATTTTAATTTTGAAAAGCAACAATTATTGGACATAAAAAAGAAATAAGAATCATTACTGGACATTGTCCAATAATAGTTTTGACAATAATTTGCCCTTATAAAATGTTTTCATAACTATTTTCATTTTCATTTGTTTATTCTCATTTTCATTTTCATAACTCAGGATATTTTCATTAATTGGTTTATCCATTATCTGATATTTTAGATTAATTTAAATCCACATGTTGTGTTATCTTTTGAATGTTAATTTGTATTTGTTTGTATATTAGTCACTGGCTGTTAGTTACAACCATTTCTAGAGTGCCTTGTTTTACCTTTTGCTTTATTTTGTTACTTTGTAGCTGTATATTTGTTGAAGCATGTTGGTTGCCATTTTTGCAATGCATATTTCTTGAACACCCTTTTCACAATTGTTTCTCTATTAATAAAACAATTTCCTTCCTTTTCTTCTTTAATTAGATCAAAAACCAATGTTTTGATATCTCTTTGGATTTTCATTGCTTTACTAAGTTCTTGGATGACGAACCTATCAATGCTTTATTGTAACTCATTCACTTTGCATTTAAGAAATTCTTCTTCTTTTTCTTTTGTTTTATTATGATCATCATCTGATTCTTATTCCTGCTTAAGCATTCTTTTCTCATGTTCAATTGGATCCAACTTTGCTAGTTTTTCAAATCTGTGTAACTTTTGTAGTAGTCGCTGCTTTGCTTCTGCAAAAGATTATTAATTAATAAATGTATAAGCGTGTATATTCAAGTTTATGTTTCTTATAAACTTAAACCCAAATTCAAAATCCATATTATTATTATCCTGTCTAAAACTTGAAATGGGTTTAACCAGTTTGAAATGCATTTAAAAAATTTTGAACCCTGCTTCCCCTTATGATGTATATGTTAGTGTATGCTGCTTAAAAATTTTTGCAGTGCATTTATGTTAATATATTCTGTTTTATTAAATTTCAGAATGCTCCAATAAAACAGAACTAATTTATTCTTGATGATGTGAAAGTTTTAGATGTAGTATTTCTTCATGATTCCTTAAGTTTTTGTTTAATCTTTCATTATTTTATTTTTCTTATTTGCAAAGACTTACTCATTTTATTATTTTTTTTGTCACTTTTAGGTATAAATTATAGTTAATAATCATGGCTCGTCTTAGTTTAGCCACAAGAAAGAGGAAATTAGTAGCAACTTTGCAATAATGGTTAGAAATGCTAAACATTATAAATTGATTTTATCAATTATTTTGCACTATAGCGATATTTCAAGTGCAAACTTACTATTTGAAAGATAAATACACCAATGATTTTTTCTTAAGAAGAAAGATGATGAATCGATTAATATATGAAGATGATGATGTTTGCATATCACAATTGAGAATGAATAAGGTTGCATTTAGTAAATTGTGTTCTATGCTTGAAAAAGAACGGGGCTTAAAAGAAACAAAGCACATGTTGGTTATGAACAAGTAGTAATGTGTTTACATGTGCTTGCACATCATGTGAAGAATAGAACTATACAATTTCGCTTTAGGCTGTCTGGAGAAACCATTAGTAGGCATTTTGGAGATGTTCTTAAAGCAATCATATGATTACAAGATTTTTTACTTAAAAAGCTAGAACCTGTTCCTACAAACTCAATAGATTTTAGATGAAAATGGTTTAAAAATTGCCTTGGAGCTTTAGATGGCACATATATTAGAGTCAAGGTGCCTTCAGAAGATAGGCCTAGATATCAAAATCAAAAGGGTGAAATTGCTATAAATATGCTTAGAGTTTGTTCACAAGATATGCAATTTATCTATGTATTACCGAGTTGGGAGGGATCAGCTGCTGATAGTTGGGTGCTTCAAGATGCTATAAGTAGAAGAAATGGATTAAAAGTTCCTCATGGTGAGTGGATCTAGTCTTTATATGTGAAAAATTTTAATTTAATTTTAGTTTATGCTTCAAAATTTTTAATAGTTCTTTATGCTAAAATAATAGGATATTATTACCTTGTTGATGTTGGATACACAAATTATGAAGGATTTCTTGTACCTTTTAGAGGACAAAGATATCATTTGAATGATTGGAATGAAGGATACCTATTTGGAAACTAATTGAGGACTCACTTTAGTGTCGTCCATGATATGCTAGTGGATACTAATTATAGTGGTTTTGGTTGGAATTCTGAAAGAAAATGTGTCATAGCAGAGCAACTTGTTTGGGAAGAGTATTTAAAGTAAGAATATACTAGTGTAAATTATATATTATAAATTATACTAGTGTAAAATATTTAGTGTCATCTACGATATGCTAGTGGGTACTAATTATTGTGATTTTGGTTTGAATTCTGAAAGAAAATGTGTCACAGTAGAGCAACCTGTTTGGGAAGAGTATTTAAAAGTAAGAATATACTAATGTAAAATAAATATTATAAATTATATACTACTATAGAATATATATTATAAATGATTGACAAACTTTTTTTTTTTTTGCATAGCCATCAAGATGCTGAGCAATTTAAATTCAAGAGTTTTTCATTTTATGAGGAGTTGTGCATTGTCTTTGGAAAAGATTGTGCTTCTGGAAAAGATGTTGAAACTCCTACTGATGTTGTGGAAGAATTAGAGAGAGAAACTGCAACAGATGCAAATGAAAATGTCACTATTGAAGATATATAGCTATAGCAGTGCATCAATTTTTACTACAATTGAAAATATATCAACTTTGTCCAAGGTAATTAGAGAGTCGACAACAATCATTGGTAATGAGATCGGGAAAGCGACTGATATGGCTTAGTTGAGCATTAGAAGATGCTGAAGCTACTGAAAAAAGATCGAAGATCAATGGTGGATTGACAAAGTTATTAGGTCTTAGTATGTTTGAAAAACATAAGGCCGCTCAAAAAATTAGCTGCGATCGTGAGCTAACTGACATCTTCTTCATAATTCCGGATGAAAAAGAAGTATTTGTGAAGCCATTACTTAATAGAGATACTTGACTTCATCTACAAATAGTGGTTCTTTTAATGACATATCAGACTTATATATGCTCAAACTTTTAGCTTTTTAGTTTCTTTTCTTATATACTACTAGTTTTGTTGGAGTGGCTATGTCCAAATAAATCTTTAATGTGTTTTATTGACATCTCAAACTTACGTGCGCTCAAACTTCTAGCTTATTAGTTTCTTTTTTTGTATGCTGCTAGTTTTGTTGGAGTGGCTATGAGAATATTACCTTGATTACTAGATTGTGTTTGATAATATTTGTGAATTATTTGAAATTTTTGGTATTTGTAAATAATAGGTGGTTGTGGTGGAGCAGCAATTGAGATGGTGGGGATAGTGATTGTGGTGATGGTTGTAGTTGTGGTTGTGGTGAAGTAGCGGTTGAGATGGCGGTGACGGTGGTGGAGTGGTGATTGTGGTGGTGGAGTAGCGGTTGAGACGGCGGTGTGGCGGTGGTTGTATTGGTGGAGTGGTGGTTGTGGTATAATTGTTTGAGATACGTTTTAATTACATTATACATTTACAAACAAATATAACAATGAAATGATAATTATGTTGTATAAGATTTTTCAAATACATTACCAAACATAGTAATGGAATGTCAATTACATTCCATTGCATTACATATTTGATTATATTTTATTGCATTACATCCAACCAAATATAGCATTAAGTCCTTCAATCAATTTTTTAAGTTTTTGCTATTAATTTGTATTAAAAAAACAAAAATACCCTTTTATTTAAACTAAAATTATTAACCTTCATTCCTCTCTCTCTCTCTTGGCTAAATACTTCTCTCCCTTAAACAAAAATACCCTTCTCACTTGTCTTCTCAATCTACTCTTTCTAAGTCTTATGATTCAAATCCATCGCCACCGAAATCATCTTCTTGAAAAACTATTTCCTTGAATGGCGATTAACTGGTTGTGGAGGGAGATCTTGTAAGGATTCGTCACTTTTCATCTTGGATTTGATTGCTTGCCGTTTTTACAAATCATGAATGACTCTCTTTTTTGTTTTTAGGCTTACACTAGATGGTAAAGCAGTCGTGGACACTAATGGCTTAATGGCAAGGGAGAGGTTCTTTTAACTATAATTGTCAAAGAGTTAGAGAATAAAAAGGATTCTTGAATACAAAGTGCAAAAAAGGGAGTGAATATTAAGAAGCAATTCACTTAAAGGTATTTTTGCAATAAAAAAGTTTTCTCTCTCATTTGACTGCATTTTAATGCATTGACTCACAACTTAATAAATAAAAAATTGACGGAGGACCAAACAATTGGACAGGAATAAAAGTGGAGGATATAATAATGTATTTTAAAAAAATGAGGACCAAGTAAAATATTTGACTTAAACTAAGGGATTAAATAGTAATTCTCTATTTATCTTATGATAATGTGTTTTAAATAGTGATTCAAAAAAATTAAGTAAGAATGAAATAATTTTATTTTTCGTTATATATAATTAAATTAATTATTAATTTTTTTAATAAGGAATAGAAAGCAATAGAAAATTACATAAGAACTATTCTTAGCCAGGAAATGTCTTAAGCATCCCACCTAATAGTATCAAGAATTGGAGTAGGATCAGTATCATCGCAAAATAGAATAAAAGTGACAAAATGTACCAAAAATATTTATGGATATATGTATATATTTATGTGCAATTTTAACATTTAGAAGTAATTAAATTATTTTCAGCTTATATTTACTGTTTTGGAAAAAAAAAGGCATAAAATAAAAAAAATAATAATTCTAAGTCTTATGCTTATTAGTATTTTTTTTTAAATCTTAATGTATCAATTTATGAATAAATTATGTAAAACTTTAGTAAATACATCGATCATAAAATTAGATTCTCAAAATTGATGTCATGCTTAATTTCATAATAATTTTATATTTAAAAACTCAAACTCAAATTTTCAATATAATTAAGTTTTAAATTTAAATTCATAATCTATCTAAATTAGTATTGAAAAAAAATATTAATTTGACTTTTGAAATCAGATAATTTTCTAAATAATCATCAATTTATGATTTTTTTTTTAGTATTCATCAATTTATGATTGGACGTAGGGATTAATTATTATTATTAATAAAAAAAATTTTCCAATATATAATTGCAAATTAAGGATTTTTCATAGTAATTCAATAATAATAACCATCAAATAATATTTATATACTCGCTTGCAAAGCCACGAATCATGGCTGATAGAAAAATAAAACTAAATAATATTTTTTGATCATCAAATAATATTTTTTTCAATTGTCAAGTTGAAAAATTAGAGATGAAAAATACAAAATTAGCGTTTTCTTTTTGTCTATTAAATGATGAAAGTAATTTTTTATAATTTTATTAAATGATTAAAATAATTTTTCATTTAAACAATGAGACATACCACAATAAAACCATGAGTGGAGATTGCCTAGTAGGTGCTATGCTATTTTTCTACCTGAACTGGCCCATTAATCATCATTACTAAACAATATATATATATATATTAAGCTAATTTAATAAATTTGTAATGAAATATTATAGAAAAATGATACAGTAGGTAGGCCAAATATATTGTCACATGGACTCCCAGATACTCACTAATATAAATTACTTTAGTTAACATTATAATTTAACCGATGTGCAGTGAGGATTATGATCAAATCTTGAGGACAGTCTCTCTAATGATGTTCTAATAATCAGAAATTATTAATTAATCTCTTAATTAATATACAATAATATGAAAAGGGGCCCAAGCAATGAGGATGAGATAAACAAATAGACAAGTGAAGGGTTAGCACTTAGGAGAATGTGCATTTTCCAAGTCAAAATTCTGAGGAAAGTCAGGTGAAGTGAGGCTATAAAGAAACTAGCAAGATAGCATGTGGGTGGGGTCTCTCTTTTCTTTTTTTTTAAACAAAAAAAAATATATACGTAAATTAAATTAAAAAAATCTTTGCGTAATCCCTAGATTTTGATAACCAATGAGAATCCATGCTTAACCGTTTGATAATAGAAGAATCAAATTGCTATTGATTTCATAGGTGTCCTAATGTTTTGTTTTTTAGCTGCTTGCCCTATCTGGCTATTTTGCTTGAATTTTTTATGCTTAACCTCTTATCAACTGGTAGACCCAAATGATACTTAGAATGATCCAATTTTTTTTTATTTTTTATATTCACACGAGTTATTGAGATATATATCTATTTAACGGTCCACAAATTCAATTAATCTCTGCTTACTTTCCTTGGCAAAGAGGTTGGTCACGGAGAATTTGTATTGTCAATTATCAAACTCATGATTTAAACAATAATTATCAATTCTGCAAATACTCTTTATCACTGAGCTACACTCATTCGGATTTTTTTTTTCTTTTGATGTAATTTGATTATCACAATGTTTTTGATAATTCATACTTTAATCTTTTTATGCTTCTTGTTATTCTTCTTCTTCTCGAAGAAATTTTTTTTATTTTATGTATATCTAATGGTAAAACCAAAATAGTTTATCTCTTTGAGAAATATACAATTCGTTGACTGTAATTCTTTAATATATAATTAAAAAAATTAGATTATATTAATAAGTTTTAATTTAGTGATATTAAAATTGTATCTAAAACTAAAAATATTCGATTTGAATCTTAAGTCTAATGGAAAATTGGAATGATTTTTGAATGCCTTAGTTTTAGATCAGCTGTCATTTTTATTTTTGAATCAGAAATTATTACACCAATTGTTTTTTTTTTTTTTTTTTTTTGAGAAGTACTATTATACCAAGTTAAAGTTAATTGCTCTTTGAAACACACACACATATTTGCATGCAGAGATTAGCATTTATTTGTTATTAATCATTATAATTTATTTTCATAAATGAGAATTATCTCTTCTCTTTTTTTAAAAAAAATATCCGCTAAATACTCATAACAAATTGCATGGCATGCAGATGCTCTGTCTAGTGAAGCTATTAAGCATTCTAGAGGTACCCACAACTTGGATTTTTTAAAAATAAATTAAACTGAAAAATTCTTTAAGAGGAAACTATATAAAAATATAGATATATTTCTATATTTTTATATAGAAATCTAAATATAAACCCCTATATATATAATCTAACCTTGATTTGAAATATTGATCGAGTTGGTAGGGCATAAAATTTATACCATAAGCGATTGTTTGCTGTATTTGATGTCCATTCATGGCAACTGTTAAATTCCATTATTTTTCTATAAGTCCAATCGAATTACCTTCAAATTTCTTCATTCTATTTGCACTTTTTTGTGCATAATTACATAAATAACAAAATATCATAGAGAAAATTACTATAATTGTGATAATTAAAATAAAAAACTATCAAAAATTAGATCTGATAATAAAATTTCAAGATATAAACCATAATAATTCATATATTTGAACAAGAATAACTCAGAATTGTATAAAGAAAATTGAAAATTATTAAAAAATAACTAAAAAAAAGAAAAAGAGTGACTGCTCATGAAAGTTCACCAATGACCGCTCCTAGAAGAGAAAGAAAGGGATTTTAGATTTTTGCACAAAGTTGAATTTCCCTTTCTATGGTGTGGATGTTTTTTAGCCAAGAACTATGCGTTTGTAATCCAAGGTTTAAAACCTTTATCAGCATTTAAAAAAAATTAAAGAAATTATAAATAAGTACAAGTTGAAGAAAAGTATATATTTATTTTACTTTTCAGTTATTCCAAAAAATCCATTTTATAAAATTCGCCAAATGCATGTATAAATTACCACTTGAATTTTATAAAAAATTCTAACAACTATAGAATATTCCAAATAATAAAATTAAATTATTAAATATTTATTGAATAGTTGAAAAATAAAAAATAATTATTTCAAAAGTTGTATCGACTATATTTCAATTCATTACTTGGAATATAAAACACGAATTGTAAAAATTATATTCTTAATTGGGGCTTTGAAGCCAACAATAAGAAATCAAAGTGCAACTTTTGGGTTTGAATGGCAAGATATGATTAGAAGATATATTATTAATAATAAACAAAAACAGGAATTGATGCTAGCGTGGCAAATATGCTACCTTCAAATTTCCAATTCAATATTACTTACATATAGGCAATTAAGGTGAGGTCTTGCTCCAAATTTAATTCTATATTTATTATTATTATTATTATTATTTTCTTAGTGGTATAACTAAGTTTTAATATAATAAATCTATTTAGGTTTTTCTTAACCTTTATATCAAAAATATTAATTAAGTCCTTCTATTTTGGCGCATTAAAAATTTTTCGAAATTACTAGATGGTGAAAAATAACCTTTTATACTATATATATATCTTTCTTTTTTATTTATACTCTTTCTTATAATCAAATATTAAGAGTAATATAAATTGTGGTTGATGTGTTATGTGTAATATAAATTGTGATAACGATGATATGACTGAATGTCTATTTACAAACATCTAATTTTAAAAATCTCTATCTTCAAATCCTCTTGCTTCCTCATGTTCTTCGTCCACAATTTAATATAAAGCCAATCCAATTAAAGTAATAAATATCCATATTATCTAACAGAAAGTATAATTGACATTTTTTATTTTATTTATTTACACGTTAGTTTGACATATCAAATGCATATTATCCTTCAAGACTATTTTTTAAAAAATCTTTTCATTTTTTTATATGACAATTGAAAAAAAAATAAATTACGTTAGTATTGGAGATGCTCTAAGATATCTATACTTTTAATTTCTCTCTTCTAATGTCAATTTTAAAATGCCACATGTAAAATCCGATATTTAGCTCCATGAACTCACCTATATTCGATGATTTTGATTTGAAGATGAAAAAATTAATTTATAGCATGAGATAGCTATTAACTGAATCATGCATAATTATACCATCAGATTCATTTAGAGATATAAAATTAATTTTTGTCAAACTAGATTAGTTTCTTTACCATCATAATCATAATTAGATTCATGTTTATGATTTATAGGATTTTATATTATTTATTTTAATATATAATTAATTTTTCATGAATAAGAGTATATTCATGAAAAAAAGGTTATTTATTTATTAGAAAATTATATAGGTTAGAGTAATATTATATGTTTTATAACGCGGGTAACCTTCCTTTTATATGACTCATCAAATTTGAAAAATTAATTTTCAAATTCGAGACTTTTCATTTCTCATTTTGAAAAAAAAAAATTCTACATCCACAGTGATTAATTATATCTGATCGTATTTGTGGCAAATCATAAAATCGTGGCTTATAGTTACCAAACAAAATCGACAATTATTAACTAAAAGGGCAGAGAGATTTGGCATGCGAAATCCTCATAAAATAATTGATTAATTACTTCCCCCACAATTAAGCAAAAGAGATGATTACTTAATAATAAATTAGGCATGCAACTTTTTGATTTAAATGAGAGAAAATCGAGAGAAGATAGAGTTCAGACATGGCCCTAACATCACCAACTAGGGACCAGTTTGGTGCTTTATAATTAGATGACCAATTGGCTTACGTGGCTTAAAAAGTTCCATATACATTACTTTTTGTATGTTAATGAAACATATACCATAATAATTCAAATACCAAACACGCCTTTATTATTGCATTTCCTTCTTCTTCTCCTCTCACATACACACAAACTCTCTCTACACATATATATTTATATGCCAAGCACAACAGCACTTTGTAGTTTCTTGCTCTGTTATTACATAGGCAGCTATATACTCTTCTCTTCAAAGAAGAAATCTGCCAATTGGTGTGAGCTTTTTGAGGTTAGTGCTCTTTCACTATTTCTTTTTAATTCAATACTAAATTGCATTATACTTTTTATTTTGATTTTTATGCAATATATAAACAAATTGGGTGTTTTTTTCCCCGAAAATCTCGTAGAACCAATTATTTTATTTGCCTTTGTATAACGTTAAAAGTTTATATTGACAATTTATCTGTTGTTACGGCCTTTAAATGATGATAAAGGTTATAACGCGTTTATAATTTTTAAAAGTGGTTGCAAAATCGGCCTTTTATTTGTATTTGCCTCTCACAAATGCCAATAAATTGAGTTTGGATAATTTAGATATAAATAGAATTGATTTGTAATATGCAAGCATATATTGACTTGTTTTATGAGTGCAACTTATATATATATTTCTCTTGTTTGTTTGGTGAGAAAAGTAGGGAAAATAGAGATCACTGTTTTTTTTTTTTTTCTTACACTGTGAAGTCTTACCCCATGGGAGAGAAGCAAATGCCATACTCTCTCGCTCTCTCTTTCTGTGTGAAAGGGAAGGGAAGAGAAGCAAAGTAGATGAATCGTTTTTAGGGGGTTAACGCAACAAATAATTGGAGAGATGATGTCCAAAGTAGGACCAAAAAAGCCTTGACGGTCTTCAGTTGAGGGTGAATGTGCATCCCACTTATTTGACTAGTGGCCTTATTTACTTATTTTTATTTTTTTCCTTATTCTTTTTTAACCAAGAAAAATTAAATATTCAATTATTCACCATCTAAATTCTAACATGCCAGCATTACTAGTTACTGTATATTTGAATTGGATAAAATTTAAGTTTAATAAATAAAAATTGAGATCTTTCAAAATGTAGCTATTTTTTTATAAAAGAAAAATACGAGAAAAAATAAAATAATATATATATTATTTGGAAAGAAAAAAGGAAGACAAGGAGGAATAGGCTAATTTTTCTTTCCAAAATATTCTCTAGATTAAAGAGAAAATAGAAAGAAAAACCTATAATAATGGAAAAAATTAATTTTATTTTCCTCTTATATCCAAACAAAGGGAAGGAAAATAACTCTTTTCTTTCAAAAATTTCCTTTTTTCCCTTAGCTTCTCCTTTTACTTTCCCTACTCTTTTATTTTTTTATTTTATTTTCTTTTTTTTTAATCAAAATAGAAGATTATTATTTCGAATTTAATTAAGAGTTATTTTCGAAATTTGAATTTTATATTTTTTTTATTTTACTTTTCACTTTGAAAAATTCTTATAAAAAAATATGGTCTTATAAACTTCAAATGGTATATAAATTAGTCATGTGAAAAATTTATATATTACTTTTATAAATTCAAAGAATATTGTATGAATTTAATATTGTGGTCTTATCATTACATTTTAAAGTCTTAAGAACGTAAATTTTAATTATTTGTATGTATTCATTGAATTCAATAATTAATAACTTTATAATGAGTTTATTATAATAATTAAATAACTCTTTTTGATATTTCTTAGTATTTAGCAATCCAAAAATAACTTTATTGCATATATAACATCACATGAATTTAAATTTAAAATTTCAATGTTTTTCTTTTATTCGTATTCGCTTTACAAATTTGTAATAGTATAAGATAAATTATTTTAAATTTTTTATTAATAAATTATTTATAATATTATTAATTTCATTTGTTATTAAAAAAGAAATTGGAATGTTTAATCTTTGAAATATATTAATATGATATTATCAATTGTTTAGTTAATTATTGAAAAATTTGAAAAATATACAATATTAGTATTGATATTAATATTTAAATTAAAATTAACAAAAATAATTTTCTTTACCAACTAATATCTATTCATATTCACTTTAT
Source organism: Jatropha multifida (assembly GCA_948099535.1). NCBI lineage: Eukaryota > Viridiplantae > Streptophyta > Magnoliopsida > Malpighiales > Euphorbiaceae > Jatropha > Jatropha multifida. Next base: position 10,196 of record CANUEX010209800.1, on the reverse strand, counting down.
AAATTTTAATAATATAAGAAAAATAACTTTCAAAATTTTATTAATGATAATATTATTCAATAGTACTACTAATTTTAGTAATATTTTTTTGAACGATAATTTTTAGAAAAATAAATTGAAAATTTTTATTATTTGAAATAGAAATTATTAATTATTAACTTAATTTCTGAAAAATTGCAAAAATTTAATATTATTAATATTAATGATAGCTCAATTAATTTTTAAATTAAAAAGTAACATAAAATTATTTTCCCTGCTAACTTAGAGAATCTCAAATGCCAATATGGACGGCTATTATTTAATTATTATATCAGAAAAATGAACTTTTTAAAAAAAAATGGTCTCTATAATAATTTATATTTATTATATTAAGCTGATATGTGAAAAAAAAAAATTGACACCGTTAATCTCACTTTCTATTTTTAGAATGTGGACATTTATTACTTTATAGTGATTGTCTGTATATTAAATTGTGAACTCAGAAAAAAAAACAAAAGAAAAGTCCGATATGAAAGTAGTACATTGGAGAGAGATTTTTAGAATTCAATATCTATAAATAAGCATTTAGTCACGTCACTACTTACATTTTTATTCTATATGATTCATCCGCCATAATTCACTCTTTAAAAATTATAATTTCAAACTAATATTTTTATTAAAATTTAAAAATTAGTATATTGGTGACAATCTATTGTTTCGTGAAGTGCTTGTATGTACCTAATTATATAAAAATAAACCACAATTATTAAGCATGAATAAATAATTTAGTGCTCGTGTGAGTTGCAATCTTTCTTGGTCGCTGAAAACAGATGCCTTTGCCAGGTAGAGACTACAAAGCACAGCTCACCATTTCTTTTTTCCTTTTTTATCTTTTGGGTCTCGAAAGGTTTTTCTCTTACATATAAATAATAATAATAATAATAAATTAATTAATTAAAAATCACCATCAAAAGAGATGTGCCACACAAAAATCAGCACATTCATAGTCGTTATCCTCAGGGTCTTGTCTTGCAATTTGACACCAAGCCATCTATCTTTCTTAATGGAAGCATATGATGCTTGTCATTGTATATTTAGATTATGTGGGGTTTTTTTTCTTTTTTAAAATTTGTTAGGATGTTAACCAACCCAAGGAATATAACCTAAAATATCATGGTCTATACAATATGAGATTCACATTTTTTCTTTATTTATTGAATTAATAAAAAAATTTATAGTCGAGAAATCTCAAAATTACGTAATATTTGTTTATACGAGTATTTATTTTATTCCTAAGTTAACCAAGAAAATCCTAACAACTTTGTACTTCAATATATATATTGTACAAATTCAATGCCAACAATATATTATATCCATCACATTCATACAATTATGAATTTAAATGAGCAAATTGCTATTTAATTCTCTCCTATAATTAAATATATTTATAGAGTTCCTATTTTTAGAGTTTAATTAATTATGCATTACCTCAGTTTATTCTCGTTACATTAATTAATTTTTTTGTTAATTGCTTGTGAGATGTTGGTATTATTCTTAATGAATGCATAGTATAATGAATATAAAACTATCATAATATATAATTAAAACCTGAAAATGGAAATTCTGACTACCGTATTTGAATATAATTGAGAAAGCAAATTGTAATTTTCTCATAGCAAATTCAGAATATCTATAAGGAGATAATGTTCTTTGAAAATTATTGGTAACTTGTCAAGTAGAAAATTAAAATCACCACATAGCAAATTTAATTTATGCATCCAAACACACAAACATCACCATTTTTCTTCCACATCGAACGGTGAGGAAAGAAGGAGGAAAATTTGTGGACCTTAGGGATTGTGACAGCAGTAAATTGTCTAAATAGGTTTCAAAATCTTCCCCAAAAGAAAAAAAAAATCATAAATTAGCCCATCACCTTTAATATAAAAATAAAATAAATGTTGCTATATGGTACATTACCCGCATATTGAAAGACACTAGACCATGATCTATCTTATCATATCTCTTCTGTTTTCATTTCATAGCCACTCTACACGTCCCATGTCCTGGCCGTACATCAGTACACTTCTTCTTCTTCTTCTTCTTCTTCTTCTTCTTCTTCATGGTCTACTTTCATTTCAGTGCACAATGTGAGTATCTGTATATATTATATATATAAGGGGTCTTATTAGTTTTTGTTATTTTTTTAATAAAAAAAGCAGTTTTGTCTTTGATGATTGAAGCAATCACGTGAGTTGATCTTCTGGCTTAGTTACTGAGCAATTTCAGATTCATAGCTAAGAAAAGACAAAACCCAATTTAGTAAAAAACCTGAGAGCTAAAGGATTTTCATTGCTCATTTTCTTATAAAGAAAGCTCTTTTATATGTAAGAAGTTGAAATTGGGATTTCAGACTTGCTTTTGACTGGATTGGCTTCTGTAGAATCTCAGGTTTTAAAACCAAAAAAAAAAAAAACTCAGAGCTTTACATTATATATATATATATATATATACACACACACACACAGTAAATAGAGCAAACGAAAAACAAAAAAACAAAAGAAAGGTACTTTCTTTACTAATCAGTAAAATAAATCAAACTGATCAGTTCAAGTAATGAAATACTCAAGAAAATCTCTTTCTTGAATCTGATATTGAAATACAAGCGGATGCTGTAATTTTTGTGGATAATGTTATTTGTAATTTTTTTTGTGAACTATTATTGTTACATACCAACAAGGACCTGAAAAGCAGGAAACGTGTTGTCTAAATTCACTAGAAGCAAAACAAAAACCGAAAAACCAAAGAAACCCAGAAACAGAAACAGGTGGACTAGTAGCTTCTTAGCTTCTTTACAGTCTTTTTGCTTTTTCTTTCTTTCTCCCTGAGTGAGTTTATGTGTGTAAGCTAACCTTTATTTATAAATTGATAAATTGATTACAATCTTTAATTTAATCTAAAAATAAAAACTTTAGACTGCAAAGAAACACGAAATCCGAGGATATTATTATAGGCCTTATAGTAAAGTGAGTACAGCTGAGTAATCGCTTTCTTTCTCTTTTTAATTTATTTTTTCTTTTGTTTCCGCTATGGATGATAGATAGAAGGTATTGTAGCTGTTGTTGTAGTTGTGCCTATACTATCACTGTAATAGTCTACTACTAGTAGTATCAATCAGGCTGTTTGGTTGGTTGGTTGGTTGGATGTTTCGTTTTCTACTTTACATTTGCCGTTGTAAATTTCACCATTAATGACTTTTTAGAAACTCTCAACAGGAATCCTAAAATCTCAAAATCAACTACTGCATATATGTATTGTGTATACATATAATTAAAGGGCTACATTAAATCCTACTGTTTAATTTCTTTCCTTCTTTATAGTTTCAAGTTGAAGTTTAGCCAATGTTTTTGAATTTCCTCAAGCGGGTTTTGGAGATTTTTTAATCATTTTAGTCCATTTTCATTTTGCTGAATTTGGTTTTCTTTTCTTTTCTTTTTTTATTTACTTCTTTCGCAATTTAGTAATTATCAGCTTGAATTTCTTGAATTTTGGGTTCGCACTGTGTAACATTTTATGCATAAATATTATATATATTTTTCATTGGTTGAACCAATTTCAGGCTTTCTATAATCCTCATGAGACTTTGCCTAATTTAGTTACCAAAATCAATGACTTTGCCTTTTCCTTTATTTTTTTGTTTTAACAGATAGAGAGAGACACTGTTGGTTGCTGCAGTATTATCATGGCACACAAAAGAGAGCAATACATGCAGCAACAGTTGGCTGCCTGAACCACAAACACTATCTTTCTTCTTGAATCCTGGGCCTATCTAAGCCAAGCCGCTCGGTTTTGTCGCTCGTGCGCTTAGCAAAAGAAAAAAGAAGGAAAATTCTTGACTCTTCTTTCTTTCCTCTCCTTTCCCTACTCTTCTTCTTCTCCTCCTTCAACAGCCCAGATCTCGAGAACCCTTTTCACCATTGGTGATTTGACATTTGTTACATTCATTTATTGGTTGAATAGTTATATATGCAACTTTCCTTTCTCCACAATTTCCTCCCTCATATAAAAGTTGGCAATTGGGTTCATTGCATAGCACTTGATAAAAAGGAAGTCTTATTCTTATATGTGCTTGAAAAGAAGTGAGTTGTTAGGCAAGCCACAATTACAGGAGAGTCGGTGATAGAAAGAAAGTGTTTTTCCTTTGCATGGAAACCAAGGTACTCGAAGCTTTGGTCTCTGTTTCCTTCATTTGATTATTGTTTTTAGGTGGGTTTATTAAACAAATAGTTATTTAAATATAATATATATGTTTGTGTTGGGATCTATATTATATTTGATGGTTTAGAACTTGCTTAACAGTATCTTGTCAATTTGTCATTGGGGGTGGTTGAGTTTAGAGTTGGTTCCTCGTACTTGCCCTTGTTTTTGAATTCCTAGTATATTCATCCGAGTTTATATCTGCTAATTGTATTATTTTACATACACCACAAAGAGCAAAACTCGGTCCGTGAATTGTGGCATTGTTGGGTTTATATAGAGAGAGGGTGGTTGGTCTCTTGATTTTGTTAACTAAAGAGAGTGTTTTAGGACAATGGTTTGTTGTTTTGAATATTGGTCTTAAGTAGTTCAAGACATGCTGAATTCTGATAAAGGAGGGGATGAATTGTTCTTTGATTCTGCTGATTGCTTGCCACTTGAAGAATCCATTGTTACAAAAGAAGAAAACTTAAGGTTTGATAATTTAGAGTATCAAATTTGGTTGAATGAGCCTCAAAGCGTTAAAGAGAGACGCAAAAGTTTCTTCTGTGAAATGGGTATGCCTGATTTAGCTTCTAAGAGTAATGATAACGAGATTATTGGCTTGGAGAGGATAAGCAAATTTAGTGAGGCAGTATCAAGTTCTCCAGCTTTGTGTACATATGAGGAAGAGAGAAATTTGATTTTTTGTGGCAGAGAAACAAATTGTGAAGCCAATTCTATGATTGATGAAACGGAGCAAAACCTGTTTGATGAACCAAATTTAACTTTTGAAAATGAGAATTTTCGATTTTCGCCTTCTGCAGTCAAATGCGAGGATAGTGATGCAGAGGAATGTAAAAGTTTTGATGGGGGAAAGGGAAAAATGAAGAGGTGGTGGAAATTTTTTGTACATAAGAAAAAGCAAAGAGAACTTACATGTTTTTCGACTGGATCGAAGTCAAATCCTGAGGCAACCAAAACTAATAGATTAATCGTGAAGCAGAACAAGAAAAGATATATGGAACTTACAGGAGTCTTTATGGGACAAAAGATTCAAGCTCATAAAGGATTTATTTGGGCAATGAAGTTTAGTCCAGATGGTCAATATCTGGCAACCGGTGGTGAAGATGGGATCGTGCGCATTTGGCGTGTTACAACAATAGATGCCTCTTGCAAGTCATTTGCTTCTGAAGGAAATAGTGGTTGCAATTTAAAAGAAGGAAAGCCCAGTTTCAGTAGTAAAAAGATGAGTCATGCATCGGTTGTCATCCCTGAGAAGAATTTTCAGATTGAAGACTCACCAGTGCATGAATTTTATGGACATGCCAGTGGTGTTTTAGATTTGGCATGGTCTAGTTCCAATGTGAGTCGCTCCTTCAGAAACCTTTTCATATGTTCCTCATGATTGTCATATTAATGGATCTGTGGGTTATTTATAAAGTTAAAGTGAAAATTTTTGTTGCAGTGTCTTCTTTCTTCTTCCAAGGATAAAACTGTTCGTTTATGGCAAGTGGGTTGCAATCACTGTCTGAATGTTTTTCACCATACTAATTATGGTAAATATGAGATGACATTCTTTATATTATTTCAATTGAGCAAATTATCACATATATTTTTTGTTCATTTCTCTAGTATTTTTATTATGACTTACAGGCTGAAATTTCTTGTTTCTTCAAATTGCAACAGTGACATGCATTCAATTCAATCCAACTGATGAAACCTATTTCATCAGTGGCTCAATCGATGGAAAAGTTCGAATTTGGGGTGTGTTCGAGGGGCGAGTTGTAAATTGGGTTGATGCACGAGATGTGACATCTGCTATATGTTACCGGCCAGATGGAAAAGTATGATTCTGGTTCATGATACCTTTCGCATGAAGTTATTATTATTCTGAAGTGAACTAATAGTTTTTCCATTTTGTTATGTTAATTGCATTATACTCTTCCATCCTTGCAGGGGTTTGTAGTTGGTTCCATTACAGGCACTTGCCGATTTTATGAAGCATCAGGTACATACTTCTTGTACTTTGATAATGAAATTTATTGAATTCTTTTTCCGTGGAGAGGAGTACCTAACGGTATGAGTATTGGTACAGACAGTGATATCCAGCTTGCAGCGCAGATACATGTTCAAGGTAGAAAGAAAATGTTAGGCAACCGAATTACTGGCATACAGGTTTACACTTGCTCTTTGTTATTAAAACAGTTGAACTTAGCTTAAATTTTTTATCATTAACATTTGGTGTCAACCTGTCTTTGCAGTTTTCCCAGGAAAGATCTCAAAGAGTTATGATCTCTTCTGAAGATTCCAGACTTCGTATATTTGATGGAGTTGATATTGTCCAAAAATATAAAGGTAAGATTTATACTCTTATATAATATTGTGATCAGATCAGAATCTAAAAATTATTATGGATAGGTCTAATGAAGGAGGAGTTTACTAGTATATTTGAAAGCATCAATTGTACTTATTTGTGTGCTTTTATAATACATATGCATTATAGCATCATGGCTTGGCTGGGATTTCACTGGAAATTTTTTTTTAATCCCAACATCTTTTCTTGAGTTATTTTACTTTCAAGAAACTGCAATTTTTCTGTTTTTGCATTGGCAATAACTTTGTTCTTCATACATGGAGTACTTTTTCATGCTACATCTTTCTGAATCACAATTGAATCTGCTTGTTTCTATTGTACTTTAAGTACCACTTTCCACTTTCTTTTATCTAATTTGTAATGTTTAAGGAATATAATCCTGATTGCTCTGACAGTATGATTTGTTCATATTGAATAAGTGATTTAAGTCATCTGTTTGTAAAGAACAGAATTGGTATGTTTTATCCTAAAGTTCAGATTGTTTAGTCGGTGGCTTTTCTTTCATATTTTTCTATTCTTTCCCTGTGCTTTTTGTGATCTAGCTTGCTATGTGATGATTGTGGAATCTCATAGCTGGTTTGATGCTTGTCTCTTGGTATTTCAAATTGGAACCATTGACAGACCATAATCTTCGATCAAATATGTTCTCGTCTTTTTATATTTAATTTTTAGAAAGCCTTTCAAAGTATATTTTGATGAGACTCACTTTATATTGCAATTTTAAAATATGAATAATATCATTAGAAACAATCTTTGAATTTCTTAGAAGCTACTAGTTTTTGGTTTCAAATGCATTCTCATTTTTCTTTTGCTCCTCTTTCTCTCTAGCATACAAACTGGCTTCCCTTTCTCTTTCCCCTTGTCCTGTCTTGGCTGTAGAAGCTGTATCTTCCCCATAAATCAAGTCACTTTCTTCTTTGGGATTGTTTTTTCTTGGTCTTTCACAAGCATCCATGTCCATATTTACACAGTTAATTAACTCATTTTTTAGCACATTTTTCATTGTAATACTCACATGTCTATCACCCTTAGACACTCATACACGCTTTATTTACATTATTTAAATTTTATACATACATTGCATCTAACTACCATAACTATATCGGCATTTTACTCTCTTTCTTTTACAATACCTTCTTCAGCTATATCCATGGATGAATTATTATTTAAAGTTATGAAAGGATCTCTAATTTTTGATAATCTGATTTATGTTCTTTATGCTTTGCACTTGACAAGTACAATGAATCTAAACTCATTTGCATAACTTGTAAGTCCACCCTTAAAATTATCGCATTCCCACACGTCTAGCCAATTTCGTATAGAATTATTATTGATCATTTAGTCATGTGATGCAATTATACTAAAGAGCTATGATTTAATTATGTTATAGGTCTACCAAATTCAGGAAGTCAAATGTCGGCTTCATTTACTTTAACTGGGAGACATATAATATCAGTTGGAGAAGACTGTCGCGTTTATGTCTGGAATTATGATGCATTATGCACCCCATCATCTAAACACACAAAATCAGTAACATCATGTGAGCATTTCTTCTCTGAAGGTGTGTCCATTGCCGTGCCTTGGTCAGGCATGGAAACAGAACTAAAAGGCTTCAATAGCGGTAATATTGCGACTGAGGCGCAGCAAACGGTGGAAGGAGCTTCCCGGAGAAGAGATTCAGATCGGTTTTCTCTTGGAAATTGGTTGTTTATGGATGGTGGATGCAGAGGCAGCTCTGCAACATGGCCTGAAGAGAAACTTCCTCATTGGGATGTAACAACAATTTCAGATGAGAACCATCAGCAAAAGCTAAGAAACAGTAATGACCATACGGCCTTATCGGACACGTGGGGACTCGTGATGGTTGCAGCAGGATGCGATGGAACTATTAGGACTTTCCACAACTATGGATTGCCTGTAAGGATCTAGCTGAGTAAATAGTAGTAAAACTTAATCAAGCCAATCATGGTGGCCTTGCTAATGAAGGGGACTTGACTTGAAGATAAATCTTATGTCAACAGAAATTGCAATGCCCTTCGATTTGTAGTCACCTTATGAGTTATACAGGGTCATCTTCTTTGCATACAGACTCATTGGAAGCATAAGAAGGTAGCTTGACATTAATTTAGCAGTGTCTCTGATAAACTGCCATATTTAGCTTTTCTCTTCATTGCTCTGCCACATTTGCTTAAAAATGTGTAGTAGAAAGAGTTTTTTGACATGTTCTGTAAGTTGATATATTATGTTTTAACTTCTTTCCATGTCGTTAGACTATGAAAGTCATGCTTGTGAGGCCTGGCGCACAAATTTTCTTTTGCCTTTAGTGAATAATATATTTTACATATAGTATAATATAATGCCTCAAATGGTGAGTTCATGCACTAAAGTGTATCTTTTCTTCCTCTTTCAATTCCCTGGGTGGGTATGTAATTTTAATTATATTTATATTTTTAATTAATTTATATTAATAATGGTTAATATAAAAGAAATGATGCATAAAATCAAGGTTTTGAGACTAGGACCAATAATCAATTTAGTGAATGCATAAGGTCAAAGGTTACTAGGCAAATCGGGTTTGAATCGTTAATTTAACTAAATATAAATTAAATATTATATAGAATAACTTAAAATTAATATGTTTTATTAAAATCATAAATGTGAATGTAAAATTTATTAAATGAAAAATATTACAGTAATTATATTTCACTATTAATAATTTTAGCAAATAATTGAAAATAAATACTATATTATAATATTTTGAATGAAAAGGTCGGTTAGGACTACGCATGGGTCGGGTTTATTGAAAAAAATTACTCAATCTGTATATACGAGTTAATGATTTTTTTACCCAACTCAATCCATCAAACAAGTAAACTCACGGGTTATGGATGAGTTGAGTTGGGGACGGGTACAATATAAATCCGTGGGTCAAATAAATAATAATTAATAAAAATAATTTTTAATCCAATAATTAATTAAAATCTCATAAATATCAACTATTTAAAATTCTGCTAATACAATCCAATAATTATTTTTTGATAAAAAATTACTTTAGACTTATCAAATCAATCACTAACACTTTTTTCAATTTTATTCAACCAAATAATCAAATCAACGCTAAATATATATTAACTAGTCGGAAAAATCACACTTCACCGGCGGATATTTAAATATTTATTTTAATAATTATTGTAGTTAATTATATTATTATTTTTAATAAATTATTATAAAACATTAAATTATTAAGAAAAACAATGAAAACTCTATTTGAAATAATTCAATAATGATAATTATCAAAAAAATTTATAATAAAGAAATCTATGACATTATTTACAACAGCATAACATCATAAATCTATTCCTAACTTTTAAACATTGTTTCGTTAGGCTGGCCATATAACAATGCATAAAAATAATTTTATAATGAATATATTTTACATTAAATTTCAAGAAAATTAATAATAGTTTTTCTAAAAGCAAAATGAATAATAATTAAACCTTATTTCAACTCGTACAATGCAAAAAAAATATCAATTAAATATATAATCTAATAATTTAAAATTTAAGATTACTTGATTTTAAATAAAATGGTAAAATACAATATA
>CANUEX010209751.1:0-63295 GCA_948099535.1 Jatropha multifida | reverse complement strand
ACCCATTCAAAATACTAAAATTCAAGGTAAAATATTAAAAATTAACTAATCAATCATCTAATCAAAATATTAACAATTAACCAAAATACTAAAATTCAACTACCTAATAAATTATCAAAAATTAACTAATCAACTACAATTGTTCTTGAAATATTAAAATTCATCTAAACAATATATAATCCACAAATTAATCTAACCAAAATAATTAACCACTCAAATAATAAAATCATTCAACCAAATATTCTAAAATTAACAAACTAATTAATCAAAAATTTAACTAAATAAATTCTGAAAATAATAAAATTAATACCCAATAAATGTCAAATTCCCGATAAATCCTTGAATCGGAGGAGGAGGAGATGGTGGCCGGTAGCAAGCTGAGCTTGCTGCAAAGGTCCCGTGCGGAGGAGCAGGTGGTGGCTCAAGGCGGCGTGACGCGAGGGACAGAGCTGCTGGAGCGCGCTGGAAACGGTGGCGTGACGAGGAGAGAGGAGGAGCTGGGTCAGTCGCGCGATGGAGGAGGTGTTGGAGCTGCTGTGGCGCGATGGAGGAGATGGTGGCTGGCTGTGGCGGTCCGACAATCATAGAGAGGGAGAGACAGAGACAGAGAGCGACAGGGAGAGAGAAAGAGGAAGAGAGAGAGAGAAACTGAGAAAGAGAGAGAGGGCTGGAGCTGCTGCCTTGCGCGAAGGAGAGGACCGGAGATGGTGGTACTGTGATGGGCGGTGACCGGTGCAATGAGGGAGGCCGGAGATTGTGAGAGAGAAAGAGAGAGTGAGTTGAGGCTGGAGGCGTCGATGGAGAGAAGAAGAAGCAAAATAAGAAGAAAAGAAAGAAAGAAAAAGAAAAAGAAAAAGAAAAGAAAAAAAATAATAAAGTTTAAAATTATTAAATAAAAACAAACCGTCTGAGTTAGATTGTCGGGGAGAAAAAAATAGTAATGCACAGTATTTTTCAAAAATATCTGATTCGGATCTAATTTTAATTAATTCGGTCCAATAAAAAAAATTGGTCCGATTTTTATTTGATTAACGGTTACTCGATAAATTTTAGGGCGAATCAAAATGATTTTCGGTCCCGATAATATTACATGGCGTAATATCATTGGCTTATAATTTAACGATTAAATTTAAATGAGAATTATTTTGAAATAAAAATTTCAGGGTATTACACATTTATAACAAATCATAAACATAAAATAAAATAAAACTTAATTTCATTTCAATGAAACAAAAATGGATTAAAAAAATACATTTCATTTTTAATTAATAATTAAAAAAAACTTTGTTGATTAACTTGGTGTATGGAGTAAGCTCATATGTAAGAATTAGGTTACACGAACACAGGACATGAGATATGAGAATATACCAGATACAATAATTTTTAAAAAAAATATGGCATCCATACTTTTAGAACACACAACAGAGAACATGTAATACATTAATATTTCAAATAAATAAATAATTATTTTTAATAAATTATAAACATAAAATAAAAAACTTAATTTCTTATTTCAAAGACATGAAAATAAATTAAAAAAAACACTTCACTTTTTATTAGTAATTAAAAAAAATATCTTGATCGGTTAGCTCGGTATATGGAGTAGTCTCATATACCGGTGCTAGGTTGCACAGACACAAGACACAAAATAAGAAAATTTACATGATTTAATAATTTTTAAACAAGTATGACATCCATATACTTATGAAACATTATACATAATAAGTAATACATTAATATTTTAAATAAATAAATAATCATTTGTAATAAATTATAAACATAAATGAAATTAAGTTTAACATCTATAAAAAAGATTATAACTAACACTAATATATTAATATATTAATATAAATTTATTTTTTATTACAAAAAAATTAATAAGTAACTCATTCGCTTACATAAATGATTTTTAAAAAGTAAGACATTCACATGTTTAGAACATGCTACACTAAATAAATAATACATTAATATTTCAAGTAAATATACAATCATTTATAATAAATCATAAATATAAAATAAAATTTAATTTAATTTAATTTCTTATTTCAATTACAAAAATAAAATTAAAAAAATACACTTCATTTTTAATTAATAATTAAAAAAATCTTGATTGATTAGTTTGGTATATGGAGTAATCTCATATGTCAAAAGTTAGGTTGCATGAATACAAGATATGAGATATGAGAACGTACAAGATACGATAATTTTTTAGTACGACATCCACATTCTTAGGACACACAATACAAAATAAATAATACATTAATATGTCAAATAAATAAATAATCATTTGTAATAAATTATAAACAAAAAATAAATAAAAAACTTAATTTCTTATTTCAATGACATGAAAACAAATTTAAAGAAAAAAAAAACACTTTACTTTTTATTGGTAATTAAAAAACATCTTGATTAATTAGCTTGGTATATGGAGCAATACCATACACCAGGAACTAGGTTGCACAGACACGGGACATAAGATACGAAAATGCACATGATATGATAATTTTTAAACAAGTAGGACATCCATATGCTTAGAATACGTTACACATAATAAGTAATACATTAATATTTTAGATAAATAAATAAATAATCATTTGTCATAAATTATAAACATAAAATAAAAAACCTTAATTTCTTATTTTAATGAGATAAAATAAATTTAAGAGAAAATTATAAACGTGTCCTTACATTATGTTAATATTATTTACTCTGTCCTCATATTTTTTTAAATACATTACTTTGTCCCTATATTTTGATTCCCTCCATCTATTTTGATATTTTGTCAATTTTTTCGATTTTTTTAGTTAAAAAGCTTCTAAAAAGATACAAATAGTCTTACCTTCCTATTAAATTTGCGTTTTCTATCATGCATATCTTTTGAACTAACCAACTGAAACATCTTCATGATTAAACGAAATCAAGATAAATAATTTCACTTGTAGAAAATCAAAGTGGATTTTTAACTGCAAATCTCACCCTTGCTCCTGAAATTCAATTATTTAGTTTTTAAGATAGGTGTGAAATCTGATCTGATTTTTGATTCTTTACTTATGGAGGCATAGCAATGAAATAATTGCTTGCTTTGTCCATCTTTTTTTGTGATTTTTTGCTTTTTTTTTAATATTAATAGGTTAAAATTTATGGGGATTATTTAAGAAAATTTTTGGGTTTAAATAATAAGACAGAGACAGAAAACGAACAAGAAAAGGAAAAAAAACAAAGATGATATTTTAGTCTTTTCTTTTAGATTTAACTGAAAAAATGAAAAATATTGACGGAATGACAGAATAGCTGGACGAAATCAAAATATAGGGATAAAGTAATATATTTTAAAAAATATGAGGGATAAAGTAGATAATATTGGCATAATATGAAGACACATTTATAATTTTTCCTAAATTTAAAAAAAACTTCATTTTTATTGGTAATTAAAAAAAATATTGATTGATTGGCTTGGTATATGGAGTAGTCTCATATACTAAAAGTTAGGTTGTACGGACACGAAACACAAGATAAGAGAATGTACATGATATGATGATTTTTAAACAACTAAAACATCCACATGCTTAGCAAACAATATACAGAATAAATAATAAATTAATATTTCAAATAAATAAATAATCATTTATAATAAATTATAAATACAAAATAAATAAAAAAACTTAATTTTTTATTTCAATAACATAAAAATATATTAAAAAAATATTTTATTTTTCATTAGTAATTAAAAAAAGAATTTGATTGGTTAACTTGGAGTATGAAGTAGTCTTATATGTCATGAGTTAGATTGCACGGACAGAGGATATAAGACATGAGAACGCATGAGATACGATAATTTTTAAAAAAGTACGACATCCACACTTTTAGAACAGACAACACAGAACAAGTAATACATTAATATTTTAAATAAAAAAATAATCATTTGTAATAAATTATAACTATAAAATAAAAAAAATTAATTTCTTATTTCAAAAGACATGAAAATAAATTAAAAAAACACTTCACTTTTTATTAGTAATTAAAAAAAAACATATTGATCGATTAGTGTAGTACATGAAGTAGTCTCATATACCAGGAGTTAGGTTGCACGGACATGGGACACAAGGTGCGAAAATGTACATTATTTAATAATTTTTAACTAAGTAGGACATCCATATACTTATGACAAATTACACATAATAAGTAATTTATTAATATTTTAAATAAATAAATAATCATTTGTAATAAATTATAAACATAAAAATAAAAAATACATAATTTTCTTTTTCAATATAATTAGTTAAATTCTAAAAATTATTATCATTATTGAAAAATACGTCAATAGTATGTGGGCATTTTTTAATATAGGTCATATCATACATGACTTTTACTATTGTTAGTGAAATGTTTCGCAAGATAATTAAAAAAATATATTTCAATTAAAGATGACAATTTACTTGACTAGGTAGGTACTCGATAAGATCCAATATGATTTTAGCGAATTTGGATAGTAAATAAATGAGTTTGGGATGAATTTAGATAGTATTTTCACTACTCGTATCGGATTTGGGTTGGGTTAAAAACACTTGAATACTCGTTGTCCGTTATTCATTTAATTAATATTCTAAAAATATTTAAAATAATTCTTTTTATATAGAAAATTATATATATCTATACACTCCTTTTTAATTATATTAATGCTATAATTATATTTAGTATTTATATTATATTTTTTTATTAAATCAAAATAATAATTTTATAATTTTTACTTATTTTTTATTTTTGAAAAATAAAAAAATACATTTTTAATGTAAACAGATTTGAGTATTTAAACAGATAATTATAATCGAGATCGGGATAAGTTTGGTTATTAAAGGTGAATTTCTATACAAGTTTGGATATATAAATTTTTAATTGAGTATTTAAACGGATTCAAAAATTTATAATGCTTTTGACGATCATTTTGTTATATAATTTTATTATTTTTGAATGGTGTTATAAGCTATTATAAATTTATAATTTATAATGCATTCTAACACTAGTTATTATAATTAAACAACCGATAATTATTAGGACAGTTGATAGTTATTAAGACAGCCGATAATTATTAAAATAACTAATACAACAAAATCAATTTAAAAAAGAAAAAAATGTTAAAAAAATTGTTTCTGCAAAATTGCTTTTGTTGCTAAATTAGCTATCAAAAATAGAATCCTGTACAACAACCTCAAGCTCAAAGCCAAGAATAAGCCCATCTCAACACAGATTGCAACACTCTTAACAATTACTGGATAAGCACAATGATAATCAACGACTCGAAATTTCCCATAAAATGGTTTATATTTTTTAAAAAATATATATTGCCCCCAATTGTCCTTGAGTCTTTTCGTTTTTTTTCTATTTTTATACAAATTTAGATTTGTTCAGTTCAAAATAATCTATTTCTCAGAAAGTACATTTGCTGGAAAATACACTTTCAAGAAAGTTATATTTGGAGAAATATATTTCGTATATGTTTGGTATGCAAATTATTAAAAAGTAAATTACTTTCAAATTATAAAAAATAATAATATTTATTATATAAATTTAGGTGTATTTTTCCTTCTATAAGGAAAATTGAATAATCTACTTTTCAGGAAGCAAAATTCAAAAAATAAACCAAACTTCCTGCACTTGAGCAATCTTGCTACTTACCTCAATCGATTCTATGACATGATTATAAATTTTCTAGAAATTCAATTATTGTGTTTCTAATTGATGATTTTTCCCTTCTGGTATAATATAAGCTAATCCATCAAGTTTTTTTCCCTTTTAAAAAAAGATTGTTACTGTTTTTTCAGTAAATGGTTTGAAATATCTGAAAGTTCGTTTTTTAGCTGGTTTGGTGTATGTGCGCACTCATACACACTGAGTATAGGTAAATATTTCCATGTATATTGCGAAAAAAACATTTAACAACAATATTTTATTGGCTAAACTCGGTGGACAATAGAACATCAATTGACAATAAAATAAATAAAATTTCATGGAAAATAAATATGCTATGATGCAATCTTATTTACTATCTGCCAAAATATATTAATATTTATAACCTTGTCTTGTTCTTGTTCTTTTTTTCTTTTTTTTAAATTAAACATTTATATGACAAAAAAAAATGTAGATTAAAAAAAAAAAGTAGATAAAGCTTGACCAGCCTCATCCACAATTCAGTTGGATAAGTTGCTATATGATCCAAATTAGATCATCTTCACGTTTCACAACAAAAAAACTACCTATCATCATCCAACATCAACATTTGTTCAAATGCCACGTGGAAGAATATTCCAAAATCTAAGATTGGGGGCCTATGATAGTATTGTACACCCAAAAACATTGTAATTCAATAAGGGTGTTTCGGTAAGAACGGCAGAAATGTAAGAACAATATAAGATGACCGTGGATTGAAAACTGATGATGGTGGTTATTTCTTGGGGGCAAAAGGACTCGGCCACACCTACAATTTAAATCAATCAAAATAAACAATCTTTCGAAAATTTCTATAAAGAAAGGTATTTAAATAGAAAGATTGAGATATGGGTAGAGCATTTGTTTATGTAATTCTTGGAGGAGGGGTTGCAGCTGGATATGCAGCTCTTGAATTCACGAGAAAAGGGGTCTCTCCTGGCGAGCTCTGTATAATTTCTGAGGAACCTGTGAGTAAAAATAACAAAAACCGTTTCTTTTTTATTTAAAGAGCTTATTGGATTCATTTTATTAATGGGTATTGATTTTTTTTCCTTTTCCGTTTGCTGTATTTTATGATTCTGCAATTGTTTTTTGTTCTTTCTTTTTGGTCAACTGATCAAATGTGTTTATATTTAAGTTAGATTATGAATAAGATGAAACCAGACGAGATTATGGCTTCAGAGTATTATGAAATTCACACATTTGGCATATCTTTTGTATTGTATGTTACATAGTTACTTCCTTTTCTTTTCCTTTCTTTTATTTGTTTTTATTACTTGGTAAATTAATGTTTGCTTGTTACTTCAAGTAACGGTTGCGATGCTTTAATTTAACTACAGGTTAGTAAAGGTGACCTTTATTTATTGTTTTTTGAAGTTTCTTCTAATGGAATATAGGTCAATGATGAAATTTAATTCGGAGCCTAAATCTTAATACCTTGCTGGTGGTTTTGCCTAATAACTATAGCAGCCTGATATCTTGTTATTATACTGTTATATGGAAGGAAGGTAAGTTGGATCAATTATTTAGTTTTCAGGATGTAATTGTGTGATTTAATTTTGGATGATGCAAAATAATGTGCATCATCATGTCCTTTAACAGTATGTGAAGTCATTTTCATTAGAGCCAAAGACAGAGATAAAACTATAGAAGAATCAAATACATATGTTGGAGACAGGACATGAAATTGCATTGCTCTTGTATTTCCCGGCTATTGAGCTTAGCTTTCATATGTATGTGTGTTGTTTTTGGTTATTTCTTTGGGAAAAATAAAAGATTTTTAAACTTCCATTCATTTGCAAATTTTTACAATTTCTGCATGGTTTCTTCAGGTTCCACCTTATGAGAGACCTGCACTGAGCAAAGGTTTTTTACTTCCAGAAGGTAAATATTCTTCATCTTTATAGTCCACAAACAGGCTCTTTGTTAGACACTGTTTCTTAATGTAAGTATTTACTTAGCCTAGAGGATAAACAAATTCCTGATATATGCTGGCGCCACCACAAACTTAGCAGTAATATAGATGTTGCAATTGGGATGTGTCAGAGGTCACAGGTTGGTAATGTGGTGGCATGAGAACTAGTGGTTTGTCCTCCTGATTTAATGTTTTTGAATCTGCAACTGAGTCAGAAAACTAATTGCTGATGACTTATTGCTTTGTGCTCTTTTCTTTTCCTTTCGCTTCATCATTTATATTAACAGTGGAAACTTGTGATGACATGCAGATCCTGCACGCCTACCGTCAATTCACACTTGTGTTGGATCTAATGAGGAAAGGCTGACTTCAAAATGGTATAAGGAACATGGTAATTCTTCCTTTTCTTTTTCATTTCTCTTTTAGAGCCTATCGCAAATAAGGATTGTACAATGCTGCATTTCTTCTGTGGAGTACTTATTTCCCCATATGTGTTTCTTCTATGGCCATTCTAACAGTTTCTTGAACTTTCTTTGTTATTGAGATCAATCTCATGGGCTTATGGCTTGTTTGATACTTTCTGTATTCTAGTTATAAGGAGGTGGTTACAAATTTAAGCGGTCAGTAGATTGTAATGTTGAATATTGGCTTTCAAAGCATTAACAGTTACATATAGAAAGTACTGTTAGCGCAAAAAAATTATATATAACGGAAAATTTAGGTTGGGAATATCAGGGTAAAGCTACACAATATTTTTCTTTCTAATTCAAAACTTTTGGTTGGTTATTGTTGTGCCTGCCTAGCTAATTGGATCTAGCAGACTGTTATGTTATTTCCAAATTGTTTGGTATTAGGAAAAATCTACTTGTATGTGCAGTTACACAACTTGTAGCAAGGGCAGTGTAATGTTTTGTGATTAAATCTACAACTCGTTGTTGTACTTCTTTGTTGGTTAATTAGGTGAACTATTAGTTTTATCTTCTGGGATCTCTTTGTGCTCAATATTTTTCATGAACAAGTGCTTTTACCAATGAAGGCTAACATATGTGGGAAGAATCTTATGGAACCTTCTGTTGCTTTAGCTATTATGTAGAATATCTTGTTACACCAGTAGGAATGAAGGCTATTCTTTTTTTCCTCCACTGTAAGAATATCCTGATCTTCAATTACAAACTTAAAACTTGTAGAGGGACATGTTGAATCTGTAACGGCAATGTCTCTGGAGTAATGCCTAATAGATATTATTTAGACATCAATGCTAGCAAAATTTCTCAAACCATCTTCTTCATGTCTTTAAAGTTAGAGTTAGTTGATTTTGTAGTTTATGTTTCTTTTCCATTTTACTTTTAACATTTAGTGATTTGGGAACTTTTCTTCTAGGAATTGAATTGGTCCTTGGGACTCGTGTTAAGTCTGCTGATGTGAGGCGCAAGACATTACTAACTGCAGCTGGAGAGACTATAAGATACAAGATTCTTATCATTGCAACAGGTGCTCAGGTATTGAAACTGATCTTTTTTCTTCTAGTGCTATTTTGTTTTAGATAATTTGGTGACATTGTTAGTGCCTTTCAAAACACAAAATAGGCATGTTATTTCACTAGGAAAATTTCAGGAATTACTATTAATTACGTTTTTCACCAGAAAGGAGTTTGGTTGGGAGAATTTCACTTTGCAAATGGATAACTAAAGGTGACTTGGGAGTACAAGATGTTCTCATAGATCTCATCATATGCTAATAGAATCGCATGATTATTCCTGTGTTTTGGTTTTCACCTTTGCTATGGTTTTGAAATATACATATACATGTGAGTGCCTGTATAATAACTAAAATTGAGGATGATCAACTTCTTTTGGTGTTTGCAGAATTTCATTGAAATAATACAAGTTTTACATAAACTTATTTGCATTGTGGTAATAATTGCTAGCTTTAATTAATTTCACGTGCGTAAGTGCAGGCCTTGAAGCTTGAAGAATTTGGAGTGAGTGGATCAAATGCTGAAAATGTTTGTTATTTAAGAGATTTAGCTGATGCAGACAGGCTTGTTAACGTCATGCAATCTTGTACTGGTGGGAATGCTGTTGTCATTGGTGGTGGCTACATAGGAATGGAATGTGCAGCATCCTTGGTGATCAATAAAATAAATGTTACTATGGTTTTCCCTGAAGCACATTGCAGTAAGCTCTCTTAAATCTAAATACTGCCCTTGGTTTTATGATCTAAGACTGCTTTCATAGAAGGAATCTTTTAAATTAAAAGGTATAATTACAATATGGTGATTGAATTGTTATATTTTGTCACCCCAGAAATGATTGTTTACTCGAAGTTCTTTCCTGCAATGCTTTCAATCGTTGTATTGAATTGTTGGGTTTTCCTGAACCTCTTGTTTTAATTTGGACATCATAGCAAACTAACAATCATGGTTGATGATTTTTGCTCTTTTCAGTGGCCCGCTTGTTTACACCGAAGA
Source organism: Jatropha multifida (assembly GCA_948099535.1). Lineage (NCBI taxonomy): Eukaryota > Viridiplantae > Streptophyta > Magnoliopsida > Malpighiales > Euphorbiaceae > Jatropha > Jatropha multifida. The sequence continues at coordinate 53,207 of CANUEX010209751.1, read as the reverse complement.
TTGCAAGTTATTATGAAGATTATTACAGATCTAAAGGAGTAAATTTCATCAAGGGCACTGTCTTGTCATCTCTTGATATGGACTCGGATGGAAAGGTAAATCATAAATGTAAATCTTAGTGCTTAACAATCTTGAGAGATTGCAAGAAGTTGGATGATTTTCTAACATGTATAGTATAGGGAGCCAGGCAACAATTGCCTTTGTGCTTGAAGTTCAATTTCTTAGAATCAAACGCTTATTATAGTTCTTTCTAACCCTGAAAAGGTAGAGGCATGGCATGCTAGCATATAAACTGTCAGATAAAACTGAGCTGTTATAAATTCACTTTTACAGGTTACGGCTGTGAATCTTAGAGATGGAAATCAACTACCAGCGAACATGGTTGTGGTAGGAATTGGAATACGTCCAAACACAAGCCTCTTTGAAGGCCAACTTACTTTGGAGAAAGGTGGGATCAAAGTGAATGCACGAATGCAAACAAGCAACGACTCAGTCTATGCAGTTGGAGATGTTGCAGCATTTCCTGTCAAACTGTTCGGTGAAATTCGTAGGCTTGAGCATGTTGACTCTGCCCGCAAATCAGCAAGACATGCCATTGCTGCAATAATGGAACCAAATAAAACAGATGACTTTGACTACCTACCATTTTTCTATTCTAGAGTCTTCACTTTGTCTTGGCAGTTTTATGGGGACAACGCAGGGGAAGTAGTGCATTTTGGCGATTACACAGGAAGTATGGTCGGGGCTTACTGGATAAACAAAGGTCACCTTGTTGGGTCTTTCCTTGAAGGTGGAACAAAAGAAGATTATGAAGCTATAGCCAATGCCACAAGGCTTAAGCCGACCATCAAGGACTTGACCGAGCTGGAAAGGCAGGGTTTGGGCTTTGCATTGACAGTTAGTAAGAAGCAGCCAACATCTCTGCCCGACAATGTAAGTGGTTCTAGCTTAATTATAGAGAAACCAGTTTATGCTTGGCATGCAACAGCGGGTGTTTTTCTGGCTGCATCGATTGCCGCATTTGCCTATTGGTACGGAAGGAGGCGTAGGAGGTGGTGAAGAAAGTTTTTAATGATGTAGTTGAATTGTGTAATACCATGTGTTGTAGCATTGAAGGTATATAGTTCATTTGAGATGATATCTTTTATTCCCAATTTACTCTAATATATCACTCAATGCAAAAAGGTAAATATTCCTGTTTATTGCTTTAAGCTTTTGTACTGTAATTCTTTTACAAGCCTTCATGTCTAATACAAGAAAACTGACTCGTCCCAAATGGGGAAAATGAAGCTACATGTTCCGTCGGATTGTGAAGAGCAACTGCAATTTAAGCAGACTGCACCAACGTATGAATTGCGGAAATTACATTTTACAAATGCAAATTAAACTCAGAGAACGGAAAAAAAATTACATTTATAATAGTGATGGTAGTGGAATTGAATGAGAGATTTTTGGATCCAAGGTCTCTATTTCAGCCATCTGGCTGAGGGCCATTGTGAGGTAGAAGTTAAGCTAATAATTACCCAAAACACGTAACGTCAACCAGGGCATTTGGTCTAGTGGTATGATTCTCGCTTTGGGTGCGAGAGGTCCCGAGTTCGATTCTCTGAATGCCCCTTTTTTCCCACGTTTCTACAGGTGGTCCAAAACACTGCATCGCAAATTTCTTGTTGAACGTGGATTTTTCATTATATTGTATAAGAAGCTATAACGGCTTTTTGACTAAAATCTGGGAAATTCCCTTTCCATTAAATCCAACACTACTCAGCTGTAAACTTTGAACACCCAAACATATAAATTAGTTAAAGAAACTCGTCCCACAAACAAGGCCGTTATGGAATGCAATTATTTTGTTTTGCACCCGGCGGTTAGGAAATGAAATTACAAGGTAATCACAGGATTAATTGATAAATGGCCATCGCTTTTGGGGTTCTACAACAAAATCCAGCGAAAAGCCGATGCTCGTGACATTTTCCTGACTCATCAGGATGGGATGATGGTGGATAACAAGCTTCACTTGTCAACTCTGCTACTGATATAAGCGTCTGCAGGTGTCCGGTTTCTAACGCTCAAAAACTTCTTTAAAATGATTGGACTAGTCTCTAAAAACATTTTCTTGGGAAGCAAAATGCTTGCCTTGGTTCCTTGCTGCAATGGACAATCAGCAGCAGGAGAAGATGATTCAGAATACTATCCTGCAGTAGTCCATTATGTTTCAGCAAAAGAAGCATTCTGCACAAATTAAGAAAAAAAGAAATACTGTGAGTTTTGAGTTGTTTTAGGTGATCAGGTCTGCATATACGCGGGAGGGAGAGAAGCAGATGCTGAGATAAGTTCAAAGCGATATAATGACACATTTTATTTTCAAAACTAAATTTTATTCCCATAATCAGTTCCCACTGACATAGAGTCATACTCGGTAAATCTTAGTATATGATAGATAGGATTCGAAAAACTTGCATCAGCAAAATGGAAATTGAACATTTTAATTATTGAATAGGATTTTAACATGAAATTCAAAGAACTATGGAAAAGAAAATCATTTTCATTGGGAAGCAGCCTACTTGAAAAAATCCATTCCAGAGTTTACAGGAATAATAGACTAGGACACCCTAATGCAAATATTACATAAAGAATTCAATATATGTGATTTGAAATTTCCACTAGCATTTGCGTGCTCCAAATATGAAAAGAAACAGCTATTTAAAACACATCAGATTTCATGCATTAAACTAGCTCACCTAAACTGAAATTGAAGCTTAGAAGGTACATTGAAACATTGCAGTCCTCTTACTTTTAACTGGCACAAAAGCCCTGCACATGGCAGCCTTTTGAGAGTTTCACAAATAGAACACATGAGAGATTCTTCACATCAGGAAAATTTGGCATCATTCCCCAAGAAGCTTGTCTTTGTCTAGGGACATAGATTTCAATAAGCCATGGATCATGTGCTTGAAACTAAGACTATTTGGTGCAACTCCCACTTTCAGCATCCTATCTTGTAGATACAACAACTTAGTAAAATCACCATCCTCACATGAGATTTTGACAAGTGTGTTGTAACTCTCAGTATCAAATATTTGAAATTCCTTGGCAAAGAATTCCAATAGCGATTCTGCTTTTCCAAAATCCCTTTCCTTGCAGTACATATGCATCAATGTTCTGCATATTTCTGGATCGGGCAGCATGTCAGATTGAAGCATTTCTTCTATCAACGATTCGGCCTCTCTACTTCCACTCATTCTACACAAACAACATAAAAGAGCTTTATATCCAGTAACGTTGGGTTTTAGCTTCCTATGTACCATCTCAGCTTTTAAAAGCAGTGCATCAGCCACACAATCACTTTTGCAGAAAGATTGAATGAGTTCATTGCAAATTTCTGCACCAGGCACATAACCCTGCTGACAGATTCTTCCCAAAAGATTCTTTGCTGCAAATGGTTTATCCTCTTCACATAAAGAAACTATTAAATAATCATAAATATCCCAAGAAATTGGAACACCAAATCTCTCGAGTTCCACAACCAAATTCAAAGCTGAAATTATTCTACCCTGTTTCGCATATCCTTCTACAAGAACTCGACAAGTAACATTATCTGGACAAATCCCACTTCCTATCATCTCATGTAATAACAATCTTGACTCGCGAATCTTTCCCTCTTTGCAATAACCGCAGATAAGAGTATTAAATGAAACAATATCTGGATTCAACCCCCTATGAACCATTCTATGGAAGAGCTGATGAGCCTCTCTTAACCTCCCTTCTTTGCAAAGACCACTCATCAACGCAGTATATGAAACCAAATCTGGCAACACGCGCCTTCTGTACATTATCCTATATAAATAAAATGCATCATTCAATCTTCCGTTTCTACAGTAGCAACTAATCAATGTATTATAAGTCACTATATCTGGCTCAAATCCTTCTTCCTCCATCTTCTCAAGGAAATCATTCACCTTAGTGACATCACCATCCCGACAAAAAACATGAGTTAATATATTAAATGTATACGAATTCGGGTGTATCCCAACTTTCCCCATCTCTATATAAACTTGCCAGCACAAATCAATGCAATTCAGTTTCAACAATCCATTCAAAACACTATTGCAAGCAACCACACTAGGAATATACCCAACCTCAACAATCTTCATGAACGTACTAAAACCCTCTTTAATCAAACCCTCTTTCACGTATGCCTTGATAAGCATATCAAATATAACAGGATCCCAATTACAGTCTTCACAGCACAAAACTAAACTTTGAAACACATCTTCAGTAGATGCACAATCTTTAGCCAACCTGATCAATTCGGTTAAAAATTTCATTGCTTGCTTGAATTCCCTCGAGCAAGCTAAGATATGAACAAGAAGACAATAATTATGAGTAGAGGGCATAATACCCAAATCATTTTTTACCCAGTTAAAGAAAGTAAGAGCTGAAATAGAATCAGATTGACATCTCAATAAAACCCTAGAAATTTCATTAGTACCCAGATGAGAAAGGAGCCCCTTTATGTCATTTTCGAGAATTGCTAACTGGGTATTGTCTTGTTTGAGAAATGAGTAAATGATATTGACAATATTATTAGGGTTTTGGGTTCTAGGAAGGAGATGGTAAAGAGGATTTGAGAGACATTTGGAGTTGGGATTGGAAATTATATTAAGAGCAGAAGAAGAAGAAGAGTAAGGTGATTGAGGTATTAAATGGTAAAGGAATGGTTTTGAATTAATTGGTAGATTACATGTAAAGAAAGTTGAATTTAGAAGGCTTTTGATCCGACCGCTATTCATCAGTTGTAAACTATAATGAGAAAGTAAAGACAGAAGGCGAAAGAGAAACCATCCTTAACGTGATTTCTTATAAGCTTAAAAATGCCTTGTTACTAAAAAATGAAAATCTTCCGAAAAAAAAAAAACTCAGGAAGTAATTTTAAAAATTATTATTTAATTCATACAAATCCATTATTTTTCTCCATGTTCTTTCTCTTTATAAATTATTCTTTATTTATTTTACTTTGGACTAAATTTATCAATTGGGCTAGAAATCAGCTGCACCTATCCCATAAAGTTTAATTGAAAACTAACCCAAAATTAGATTTTAATATAATTAATTAATTATTTTGATTTTTTAACTATAAATAATAATTAATTTAATATTTATAATTTAAAATTATGGTGTGAGGGATTGTGTAGAAGGTTGGAATTGAAGTTTGCATATATGCCTGAGCATTTGTTTTGAAGGTCAATAGTTTAAGCAGAGAAAGGAAATTATACTTAAATATGTGTCACAAATCGAATTATCAATATAAAATTGTTTTCTATGTTTAACTATATATTTTTTTTTCTTGTAAGTTTTAATTATCTGATAATTTTTCCAAAGCACCTAATTTATTAATTATATATTCATGTTAAATTTAGATTTACCTACTCAGTCATACATTAAAAATGATTTACTAATTTATAAAATCTATATAAATTATCAAATTTATAATATATTACTTTTGTTAATTACTTGAGATATTGGAGGAAAATTGAATATTATTTCTTTTATTAATCAAATGCAGTTCAAATACATAATACATGAAGATGAGAGACTACCAGTAGATTTATCAGTTTGAAAAGATAATAACAATATCATATCTTATATACCATATCTCAGTTAGCTTTTTATTGAAATGACGGAAAATCAACAGATGTGAACCGGAACAGCGCCCGTTACATCTTCACCTGTTGATTTTTAGCTAGCTATCCAGATAAGTTCCATGCAAATGTAGCGATTTTGGATAATGGTTCAGTAGACATGAGCCTTATAGCAGTAACCATAACGGATATATTAACATTGTTTATAAAAAAAATTTCATTAATTGAAATCAAGAGATCGTTAAAGTTGTTGTTTTCTCAAACCTAATGAAAGAAGATCGTTAAATTTATCAATTGGTAAAAAAAACTCTATGATGGATGGTAACCAACAAAAACAAGTAGTGAGACTCAACATAATTTTAAGTATCCAAATTTAATTTTTCTCCTGAATGTTTTTTCTTTTTTTTTTTTAACTTCTCTCCACCATTTTTATTGAAGGATAAAAAATAAGAATTCAATAACTGCACAATTGCACATAGAAACCAAAACAGACAATCCTTAAACTCTACCATCTGAGCTCTTGTGCAGCAAATACTCCTTAGAAGAAAGGGACGACAAAAAGATTACTGATATTAATTGGAAACAAACATGATTCACTATTTCAAAATATGTTCATTTCTTTTATCCATTTTGGATTGAATTAGCCAATTCTTGATATATTTAATAACTCAGTATTCTTACTCACAAAGCAGAATGAACCACTTGATTCTTCAAAAATAACAGGCGAAATGGAAAACGAAGCTGCATCTATGTCCCAGTTAATGAGATTCTCATCTCATGCTTCAATAATAACAGGTGGAATGCAAAAGGAAATTGCGTTTGTTTTACTGAAAATTGTCACAAGACGAGAATAGGGTTTCATCCCAGTTAATAAGATTTTCATTTCATTTTACAATAAGTAATCAATTGTCCATTTTCTATTTACTCATAATCATGAATGATCTGCCTACATATATCATACATTAAAAATGATTTATTAACTTATAAAATTATATTAGTACTTGAATTTCTGATGCATTTCTTTATTTAATTATTTGAATATTAGAGTAAAATTAAATATTATTCATGCTAATGACAAGATTATGTTTCCACCACCGTGACTATTCTTATGAAAAATTCTGCGTTAATGATTTTATTAATATAGATAAAAAAAAACTTTAACATTGATTTCCTTCCCACCGATTGATTTATTGGTCCCTGAAAGTTACAATAATAGCCTATACAGTTGCTCGTTTGAAATCAGCATGTCCATGATTAGCTTTCATAATACTGCAAGCCATCTTCTACTAGCTGTGAGGTGACAGTCTGCCATTAGTATTTAAAGTCCTCAAATTATATCTATTGATTAATGTAAAATAAAGTGTATTAATTCAACATTTTCACGATTTTTTAAAAATATATTATTGAGGTGCATATTCTTTTTTTATTTATTTTATTTAGTGTAAGTATGAAATATGAATTTGTTCAAAAAATCTCATCTTTTCTTTAAATATTATTTTTTTAAAATTTGATTTATCATCAATGTGAAATTTAATATAACTGTTCCACATATAATTAATCGAACAAATTCTTTTTATTACTTTCAATTTATTATATAAAAAATAATATTGTTGAGGAAAACAAAGATATAGGTATAGGGAGGAGTTGCAATAAAATATTTTTCTTATTGCTTTTAGTATTTGATAACTATATTTCTTGATTTGCTCATATTTAAATTTGATTTATTCTTTTTTTTTTTAAAAAATGATTATAATTCACCATAGCATCGCCCTATAAATCTAAAATCCAATACATTTTAGGATAAACCGCCCGCGCTAAGCTTGGCATTTTACCAGAAGCCACTGGCCAAAACTCGATGCAGACATGTAATGCTGTAGTAGAACCGTCCAACATTCCCATTAATAAAACTTCATTTTCAATTTTTGAATAGAACAAACAAAACTAAGATTTGCAATTGAGGTTCATAAGCTATTGTGTCAAATTTCAGAGATAAACGAAAAGCTTTCCTATTAAGTTTCTTCTTCATATAAACAATGCCTCATTTAACCACAATGTTGGCAATCAAGAGCTGCTTATGCAGCGGTAAATACTCTGTTAAAGATAAACATACCTGATGCATCACGCGCAATAGAAAAGCAACTGTGTCCTTTTCACTCTCATCGATATTTTGCACACTATGTGCATCATCGACAACTATGCAGTTAACCCAATGGTATAGGCGTTCAGTTGATGTCCAAATATGAGAAGCGATTGATGTTGCAAATCCGTCCCAGTTCAGTTCTGTCAAGAGAGAGGTAAGAGTGACCGGCAGGTCACTCAATACTGTTGACCGGTCCAGAGTCAAAATGGGCATATATTTGCAACAACTACCAGACAGCAGACCAACAAAATGTAGTGCCTGTAGGAGAAAAGAACTGTCAGCCAAATAAAATAGAGTTGGAGATTCAATGGAGCTGAATGAATTATAAAACCGGTAAACAAGAACAGGACTTGGCTATGAATCATAACAGTGCAAGCCACAAGCCTTATTTGAATGGATTACAGAAAATCTGCATATAAGATCCCTTCCAAAGCCAATTAGTTTGGGTTTAAAATTTGGTTAGGCGACATTAACCAAAATGAATAGTGCCTTACCAAGGTCAAAGGGAGCAATGGACAAATGACCCTTCATCATTGGCTAAATATCAAAGGAAAAAGGACTTAAAAAATTAAAAAAAAATATTTGATATAAATAATATTTTCAACTCCGATCTCCTACTCCAGTCATTGCTTTTCTCTGTGTTACTTCAAACTCAAATTTTCCATATTCCCTTTTATTTCTGTAAAGGGCATTATCTGTGCCGTGCAGAAAAATTAGTCTGCACAACAATATTATGCTATGCTACTGAACAAACAAATCCCACCATCCCTGTGTTCAAGAGTAGATGGTGAATTGTGTTGGGAAGAATCTTGATCTGTTTTCCAACGAGTTGTGAAAAAGAACAGATCCCTACCGTGGAAGGATAACTTGATATACAGCTAATTTCAACAGCATCAACAAGCCACTGTCTTTTGACACTCCCCTCTGCACATTGCAAAGCCGCTACAACTTCAAGAAGCACATTCCAAATACCTGCAACTATAGCAAGTTAAAATAAGCATGAAAGCATTCTCAGCAATAAATGCCTTTTAAATTTTTGTTTTTATTTTTTATTTTGGGTGGGAGAAAGAAAAATAAAAAAAGAATAGGATTGATAATGAGAATAACATAGCAACTCAAAGTTCAATTAGTATTGCACATAAAATACTAATAACAATAATACTTTTTTCTAAGGAATTAATACCAACAATATTTTAATAATTATTATTTCATATTTATCCAATTACCACAACAAAACCATGCAGAGAAACTAACCGTGAAACTTAGAGTTCAATATATAAGCTTTTAGTCTTCCGAGCTCAGACAATGGGATGGAACCGATCCTTACAAGCTTGGCTTTTGCTACAATCTTCTTTAGGACTTCATTAAATTGTCCATCACCTTGGACTAGATTTTCCAATGGAACCTGTGAGGCACATGAAACGAAAATGTACAAGTTATGAAACATAAAAGAAATTCAAATGACAATGTAAATTCAATAAAATCTTAATCGTCAGCTAGTGGGATCAGCTGGGCATTTACAAATAAATTAACTGAATATCATTTTAAGAAAAGAAAATTCAAAAACTTATTTCTTATAGATACAGAAAAAATTCATGTTCTTTCAAAAATGTTTACAAGCACAGGATTATTTCTTATATAACTAATAAATGTCTTCTTAAAAACTTTTACAACAGTAAGACTCAATAAGTGATAATCATATGAACCAGATGTACATACAGGAGACAGGTGAAATAAGAGAATTCAGAAAAGAAATAATCCACTACGAAAATAAATATAAACACAGCATTTACCTGCAAGAAATCCAATAACCAATCCCTTCGAGCTTTTGCTAAGCATTTAACGACCTCATGCCACTCTTGTTCAGGGTGTAGCATACATGCTCCTAAGGTAGCAATTGATTCTGATGCAGGAAATAAAGAAAACAGCATCTCCATGCACTTTTCAACATTTAAGATGTATTCTGGAGAGCTGAGGGAAGCTTCTTCTAGGCACTGGCAGATACCTTTCCAGCATGACATTCTCAATGAAGTTTTCTGATCAGAGTTATAAATTTGTGGTGAACAATCTAAAGAAAAAAACTCAGTTATATCATCAAATAATTTTTGTAGTCTGGAACTTGAGAATATCTTTATGAGGTCACCCAGATGTATAAGCAGACATGACTGCAGTTTCAACTCTAGAGTCCTGAACCTAGGTAGCTCAGATAGTTCATCAAGGACAATAAGGAGTGAATCAAAATGGTTTGCATGAGCAATTGAGAAATGAAGGCATTCGTCCCTAAGGAATCCCTTCTTAAAAGCTGAATCTGGTGGTAACAATTCAGAAACTCGAGCCTCGTATCTCATACAGCGCTTGATGATTGATCCCCAATCCATGGTTGGCAATCTGGGAGCTTCTACAAGACATCTCAAAACAGTTGCAACTGTTTCGACATGTGGAATAGCACCTGCCTGAAACTTCGAAAGTTGAGAAAATAGAAAGTCCAATCATTAGAGCATTCAAACATCATTCTCTGAATGCATAAGAAATAAGTTCCCTGAAAATATTCAACAAAGATCATGACAGACACCATATATGATTTTGATCAGCAAAGTACTATAACAAGCAACAGAATGTTGCAACAATTAACAGTTGAACACCGTTTTTTATTATGATTATTATTAGTAGTATTATTACTACTGCTACTGCTACTCCTCTAGACAAAAGGTGAAGAACATCTCTGTCACACACATATACAAACACTAAGTAGCGGTTGGTAACTGTTCTAGCAAGAACAATAGGCCAAGGTGAGAGGAGTTTGCACACCCATTTTCTGCAGATACCTTTTGGTATATTCGTAGCCAAAAGCAACTCCACCAAGCTCATGGGTAATATGGAGTTATGGACTAACAAAAATGTTTTTCTTTCAAGAAAATTAGGACAGCGTTATGCTCCTCGAAGCCATGAGAAAAGCAAATTCAAAAGACATAGGTGCATAAATAAAAAAAGAGATATATTTCCTTTTTTTCAGATAAAAAAATATATTAAGAAATAAGGGTGTACACTATGCAGGACCAGAATTCCCCATACAACAAGAGACACAACTAGCAAGAAGAAACATAAAACACAAGTTCAACATAAAATATGTATATTTTCCCTTTCCTATTCTAATGAAATGCCATAAGCACGTATTCTTTCCACTGTTCATGAATCAACCTTTCCTTTTCCTCTTTCCACCTAGAATTACAACACATTCCGATATCTTACAAAAGATACAAGGGGAAACCTGTTCACTTCTCTTTCATTTTACTTGCATCATTCTGTTCTTCCACATAGAAAAGTTTAATGGCCAATAGGAAGCAGACTGATTTCTTCGTCTATGAAGTTAGATTTTGATTTTGCTCCAAACTTTGGAGCAGCAGAATTCAAATTACTCCTGAAACTGAACAAAACCTTATAACTTTATGAGAGAAGTTGGTATCTAAATCTTTCTCCCTCACTATTCAGCCAAACGTAGGGCCAAGTTATGCTCAATCATTGGCAATACATTAACTTCACCATCAACAGAAGCCACATAACTTTAAATTATCTTGTTCCTCAGCACCTCATATTAACTGTTCCTCATTAGCCCTTTTCTAGACTAACTAAATTTGCACACAATCGAACTTCTAATCAATGTATTCATATCTAATTTAAAGGATTACTGGAGCACAATTTATTCAACTTATAATCTTCATTAAACATTTGATTGCTTAAATAACGGACTCCTTATCTTGCAGCCAAAACAGCCAACATTCTATCTTGCAACCATTCCTTTAAACAAATAAATCTACCTACAGAAAAATAACAAATTTATAAATCAAAAGTGCTGAAACAATTTGCAACTAACAAAATTGTGTTGACTTCTCACTGAGCATATAACAATACAGAGAGAAAAAGCTCGTCATAATGATACTCGCTAACAAAGAGAACCAATTTTACATTTGCAGGTATCATGTTAAAGAACAATGTAAGTTTACATCAGCATGCAGTCAGGTATATGCATATATATATATGTCAACACAGAAACACATATCCACATTTATTCATCTTAAGTTATCAAAGAGTAAAGGTAGAGGTTAAAGACTTGTATAACTTTAGATCAAGGCAGTTAAAAGATTGGAATAAAAATGTAGATAAGCATCGTATAATGGTATCGGCAGATTGGTAGCAATGGACCTACCGCTGAATAATTCAGATGCATTAGCCACAAAGATAGCTTCATAACTAAATTATCCTCAGAAAAACTGTGAGAAACCATTTTGGAATGAGCAACATCAGTCTGAACATTGTTGTCAACATTTAGAACTTCCTTGGACCATAGAAAATTTCGGAGGAACGAAACTGCCCAAGCTGCATTTTGTTTCATTTGAATATCATCACAATTTTGAGCTACAAGGAATATCTCTTGAATCAATGCCGTCAAATTTGGTTCACAAATAGGGCTTGAGAGTAAAGGCCCTAAGATATAAGAAGATTCCTGTCAAGCAAAATACAAGAACTGTTATATGCGTACAGCCATACCCCTCATACCAAAATATCAAGAGAGGATATGATCAGACCTTTTGTTCATAACCAGTCTTCACTGAAGATGAGAAATGGTGGCTAGGAAATAAAATTCCTGCACTGGCTCCCATAGCATTAACTACTCCAAGCATCCCACCCAAATGAACAAGAGCAGGGAAAGGATTAGAGTAGCATTTCCTAAATAATTCCAATAAACTTTTTATGCCTTCAACTTCAATAGGATGCACAGCTTCATTCAGCACAAAAGCAAGAAGGCTTCCTGCTCCAATGCATGCTGCCATCAACAAGCTCTGATGAAAAGTGCCAGACTTTTTAACAGATGCTAACTCAGATATTAGCTCAATATAGCCATTCACTAGATGATCCAATTCATTATCATTCATCAATTCCACCCTGTGGCAGAAAGCCATAACAACAGGAAGTGCAAGACAAGATCCAACAGATAAAACTCTATCCACTCCTGTGCTGGAAAAACCAGAATTAGTTTTTAGAGAGTCTACATGTGGAATCCATGATATAATCAAGTCTTTTATCTTAAATACAACATCATGTGCCCCAGCTCTGTATATTGCTCCAACAGAGCTCCCCAAGCCAATGACAACTCCAGCAATGCCCCAAATATCTTCCTCCAAATCATCACATTTCTCCACAAAAAGCTGAGAAGACATATTGGTCTCCACATCATCAACACCTGGGAGCAAGTATGCAGACAGGCTTTCTAGAATATCCTGAGAAGCTTTACTAAGCTGACTTGTCATCAGAAGTAAAGTCCTAACTACCTTCCACAGTAAGAAAATTTCTTGAGTCTTGCAGTTTTCTCCATCCCTGTCAGTGCTATCAGCAGGATCAACCCTGGTAAGAAGATCTTGGCATGAAAAGCCCAAGCCAACCCCACAAGCTCCTTTGACAAGGGTGCTTTTGCTACCACACAAAACCTAAAAGCACAAAGTCTCAATAAATACATCTCAATAAAAATCCAAATACAAAATCTCTGATACTGCAAACTGTTCTCTAGATAGATTAAACAAAACATATGAAAACAGTAGTGGACCAAGATTTCCATGCCTCAATAAGTCCAGTGATATTCTGAAATTTCTGCTTATGATCAGTTGCATGCAGGCAACTTGAGATCAATCCAAGAGATATTGCAGCTGACCATTGGCGATGTTCATGTTGATGTTGGAACAACCAATTCAACAGAAACTTTGAAGCAGTTGATTTGACAGTATGGGCAGATGGAGGCAAGACCTGTCCAAAAAAGGCAAGAAAAGCCAAACACTGAATTGAACAAAGTATGTAAATTATGAATCTGGTTTCTTAAAGAAACACACTGCTATTTGGATGAAGATCCACACCAATAATTCAAAAGTGCTAAGTGGAGCTTCAACAGGATAAGACAGCATTGTAAAATGAGCCAGGAAGTCTGTATTGCTGCCTGGCCAAGCACACCATGGGCAGTGGAAATTGGCAGAACCTGCAAGCAAAGGCCAGCAGCAGTAGGCCACAATGGACCAGGTGATTTTGTGTGCCCATGTGGTTTGGGCACTGCCGACTCATACATTGATTTTATATTGCTGATGTACAGAAAATTTTATTTGTGTAGCATGCTCTTTAATCTCATAAAAATTATATTTTATATATTTCCTTTTGTCCAAAAATTTTCAGGTAAAATTAAAACTATAAAGACCCATTAACTTTTTTATGTTTCAAACTAAGGGGGTGTGGCTGGTTCAGGCCTGGGAACAAACTCCCTGTGCAAGCCATTAGGGACCATGCAGGGTGGATCTCAAAGTCCACGAACAAGCATATAGCCTATATTATATTTTCAAGGATTTGGTGACTGTTATACATCTTTTAGACTCATATAGTCAAGGCATTATAAGCATTCAGTCTATGAACTCTAGAGAAATCAACAATCATATTAAATTTCTTACCGCACAGAGCGCACCAACAGCCAGTGTAATATTTTCAGAGGATCTTGGGATAGATTCTTCAGCAAGTCGAATCATAGTCTGCACGACCAACTTTGTCAAAGGACCTGTCCAGATAACCACAATACAAATGCAGAATTATAGAAGTAATGAGAGAAAACTCTAGGGTACCTTCAGAATCATGTTAGCAGCTTTAGAAATTTTATCTAATGCAACAGATGCAGCTTTTGCATCAAGTGATAAGATATTAGCTCTCATCCAACGTCTAACGAAGGCTTTCCATGATTGCAGTGAAAGAAGTGCAACAAAAATGTTCCTTGAGAGGTGAAGAGAAGAAGCTATTTCCGCCATTGCATTTTCATATGCAGCATGGACATCTGCTACCTGGACAGCAAGTAATGCAGACTTAAAAACATGGTAAATTCTGAAGAAGCGAACTTCAACATATGATAATCTTACTCTTGATGTCCCTAGGTTGTTTGCGTCCCTAGGGGTAAATGAAAGGCATAACAGGGCTGATCCAGGTAGCTTCCCAGAATTCCTTTTTTCCTCTGCATATTTGTTGCTTATTTGATTAGCTGTAAAGGTCTCATATAAGAAGACTCACAACAAGCAAAATTTAATAAGCCACCCTTTGTAAACTAAAGACGACTATCAACTATCACCTTGGCCTCTAAGTGCCCATATTCATCAAGAAATTAGTCATCTCTGTAGAACCTAATATCATATTAAACAGTCTCCCCACTTTATCTTTTTGGTCTTTTAAGAAGGGAAAAAAAAAGTTATCACTTTATCTTTTCAATCAATTTTCCCTCTCATTCTATCAGATCAGGTAAAGAGTGAACAATAAACCTCTCGTGAAACTTTTCATAGAATTATCTTTTCCCCTTTTCTTTTGGGGGGTTCTCTTTTGGGAGGGTGGGGGATTGGTATTTGTGGGGAAAGGAGGGATGGGATTCACATAGAAAACGTTATTGAATCTTTAAGTACCACACCAGTATCACCAACCACCATACCTGAAGAGAAGAGAACCTGGGGAAATACATCCAGCAATTTCTCAATCTTGCTTCCAATGATTTTTTTCTCCTTCACCGATCTTCGCCTATTACTAGAGAAAACGGAACCTCCACATTAGTGTCAATTTCACATATTCCAGCATAAGCAGCAGAAAATATAGATAAACCCCCTACTTGTGTTCATATGTTATGATCTTGACTTGAAATCCTTCCATGGCCTTGAGTACATCAACATTTGTCTCACGTGAAAGCAACTCCATGTTCTTCCTCTTGAAATCTGGAAGTCCTTTTTCTATTCGTGAGACCTAGTAAATCATCATATAATTTAGAGAAAATTCTTCCAGATCTATGAAATAAGATAAAAGATAGCAGAGAGAACAAACATCTTTAGAGTAAAATGTGAGTGGTTTGAAGTGATCAAAATCAAGAAAGGAGTCCATCAGTTCACACATTTCACCTCATATTGGGATAAGGCCTGAAATGCAGAGGCCCTTGCCTTTGCCCATTGTATCACATGACTATCTTGCATGGACGCAATATGCCACAAAATCTGCAAAACATTTCTTGAAGCTTCTGGGTATGCTTCCGCATCCATTGCACCCCATCTCAGAAGAAGGCATATGCTGTGTGAGCAAAAACCACACAGTACATTTAATCAGCAATTATCTTTGCACATATAATTGGTGAAAGATTAGAGAAAATTGTAGAAGCTTGAATTACGCTCAATGGACCAAGTAGAAGAAAGAGAGAGATAATTCAGAAGAAGCAATGTCACAACTAAGAATCCTAGCAGGGAAGTCAATAATAATAGATTATCACAGCTCTATCATCTCATAACTGGGGATTCTTCTCCATCTTTCTCAGAAAGAGGATGTGCTAGGCGATCCATTAGGCTAACCTATCATTCACTTCTATTGCAGTTGGACAATGGTTTTGTTACAAAATCAGCAATTCGAACGTAAGCCTTAAATTTAAGTATCAGCTGATGCTAACAATTGCATACCTTTGGGCAAGAACTGGGTAGGAGGAGTACTCCAGTACATGCTTCGAAATGACATCCCAGGCAGTATAAAAATCTGCATATATATATATTAACAAAAACATTTTAACACAAATGCTTAATTTATACCTTTAAGCACATGTAAAGGCACATGCAAGTTTGTAAAGAAAGAGAATTGAAATATTTTCAGAAGATGAAATAAAATAGACCTTGTGCTGCAAATAAAAAAGCACATTTGATTTCTTAAAGAAAACAACCTAAATGTTTTGAAAAAACAAAGTAAAATATCTCATCTCTGATGTTTGCAGTATTCATTGTGAGAATTCCCATTCTCAAATTCTGTATACATACAATTGAAAGAACTAAATTTGCCAAATAACATCATCAGAAAAAAAAAATATCTCAATATGTTGTTGAAAAAAATTTTTAAATATGTTTTAAAGAGAGCTTACTATCGATTTTAAATTAAGGATGTTTATCAGTAATGAATAGCACTCCTAAATCTATGCAAAGAGACGCAACCCACAGATTCATATTGAGAAATGCTAAGAGGCCATCGTAAGAAAGAAAGGCACGGGAGTCTCTATTTGCCATCTATTTGAGGGGACAGCCTCTCCTTTTCCAGAAAGTTAGAGATAAGCAATAAAGTAAGGACTAGACAGCCAAAAAAAAAAGCTTCCCATTCACATCAGCAAGTGTGAAACACAGCTAAAGCCACCTCAATCTGCCTTTGGGATATGAATTGTTAGACATTCAAATTCAAACACACTATCATGGCTTGCAGAGCAGACAATTGAATTGGAAGTTCAAAGTAATTACTCCAAAGGACAGTTGAAGTCTCAAGAAATACTTGGTGGAAGAGATATAAGTACCGATAACCATTATATCGTGAAAGTTCTCAAAGATAGTATGAAAAGAGCAAAAGGAGGCACTTTCAAAGTCTAATCTGTATTTGAGATGCAAACGAGAAATGAGAAGAATTTCAGTTAGAGCACAATCAAGATTACCAATTACATCAGCTTCACACAGATGGGCAAGGCTTTGTAAACCGAGGGCTTGAATAATAGGATCCTGGCTCTCAATGCAAGCCTATTACAAAAATTTATGAAAAAGAAAAATGAAATCAAAAAAAAAAAAGATACCTACATCCTGCATTCATAGGACATTGCAAAACCATACATCTAATATTGGATCCATACCGAAACGGATAAGATAAGGTCCACACCCCTATCGGGATTTTTTCTGCAAACATCTTGAATGGAAGTTGCCAGACTTAAACAGACATGTCTCTCAGACTTGAAATCTGTCAATCCCTTTGGAAGTAACACCGCCTAAATGTCAATGACCAAATTACAATTAGAGCACGTAAATATAGCAATAGGAACTCAGGAAAAGAGAGGGCAGCGACAAAGCTCAAGGAAGAGGAAATGCAGTTTTGTATGCGCCGGCATCTTCTTGTGAAGCCTAATGTTGTATATATTTTCATAGAAATCAAATACAAATAATTGTTTAAGCATCATACTTTTCCACAGTTCTACCCAATACTTTGCTCCCATCATAAGCCTAGCAAGTAACCAAATTTACCCCTTTAAGCCACACTTACTTTGAATTGCATCTATCATGCATATCATTCAATTCAGTTTGATTATAATTGAAAACCTTCTGAGACTTGGAGAAACAGGAGAAAAAAAAAAAGATAAAAGGGTCTAACCCATCATTGCAGGCTTGATTTATCATAGATTAATACTTTGCAATTATGCATTATAGTACATGGAATATTCTTGATTCCTTAAAAAAAGTATAGAAAACTACTTAAAATTATATTCAAATAAATTATTAAAGTACCAAAGAGTTCCATATACAGGTTTTATTTATAAACAAGCATCCTTTGCAAAGGTGCTAGGTGCAATAAATTCATGCTTTTTGCAAAACCCCACCCCAGTCTATAATTTTCAAAGATTTTAAGGTAATTGATTAAATTATGTCAAACTCTTTAATTTTCCACAACTGGAACTGTTTGTCAAATGATGTGCGGCACTGAAGTCAAACTATTTGACGGTCCAAGCTCTCTTCCATCACATTTGAGTTGCACTTTTAAATTTATTGTGTGCTGTAGCCTCAACTCAAATGTTGATGTTGAGATTGTTCCAAAATTTGTGTCCAATTCCCTAAACAATAAAAAGGAAAATTTGCCATTTATCGAAATGCTAACAAGTCAAAGAGAATCTTACCTGCAGACTGCCAAAGGCACGGTCATTAATCACCCATGTCTGACAAAGTAAACGAACACCTGTGGCATACAACACTCTGATACAAGAAGAATTACAGTAAAATCAATGTAGAAAGAGAACAAATGTGAAGCTATCATAGAAAAATAATAGTTATTAGGCTATAGGAATTTCAAATCACTTGTCCATACTATAGGTATAATTAAAAATGAGAATTTACTAGTACATGACATAAAAAAATCCAATGACCCTAAATCCCTAATCATACATATAATAAAGGGCACAAGTGTAAGCAGCCTCAATTAGACACATTTCACATGTGGATTCATATGCTTGAATAGTAAGATAAATATGCAGCATAGATAGAATACTACACCGGCACACTTCTCAAACAATAGATACAACATCAGTAACAACTTAATGGGTAGCAAGTGTAAACCAATTGAAAGGACCATCGTGTCTCCATTGATTCTTTACAAGCATTAAGACAAATGTTAAGACAGATGGCATGACACAAACCACATCAAATGAAAAACCAAAGTGATAAATATCATGAGCACACCATAAGATGCCAAAACAACAGGAACCATTGAAACCACATAATCAACAAGGCAAGCCAGCAAGAACTTCACAATTAGTGTTGGAGATATCAAATGCAGTCTGCATACCACTAACCTGTTGGTGGACAGAAAAGTTAAAGCACATAACCTAATCACACACCTAGTACATCAGTAAATTAATTCAGTTGTTTCATAATATAATTTTAACATCACTATCATTGAACTATATCGGCCTATCCTAAAGTGGCTGGCCTCAGGTGCAAACATGGTCACATTTTTTGCAAAAAACATAGAGATATACGCTCTTAGAAACAGGAAAATAGGTATGAACAAGAGTAAAGGCATATGAATTGCAAATCAATGGCATGCTGTAGTAATACCTCATAGTCACAAACCAAACAATTCCAAACAACCAAAATTGACAATGATGCATACGGGTAGAAAGGATACATAAAGGTGAAGCACATACTGATAATTTAAAAAGCACGAGCCTAACAAGAAATTCATTTTGGACAAAATAGATACAGTTTAATCATAACCCAGAGAGTAATTAAAGATCATCCACTGGAAGTAGCATAATCTCAAGAAACCAATGACTCCAGGTAGAACTGCTTCATAGAACACCAAAAATGTGTCATACATTCCTTACTAAAAAGTTTCCACCATTAAATTAATGTACAAAATAAAGAACACTCATCAAGAAGAAGAACAAAATGGAGGCAAGGCAGAGAGTGAGATGAATTTAATTTCTTTATCTTTCTTTTTAATATTATTGGTCAAAATATTAATTGTCTTTACTTTTATTAGACCCAGGGCAGGCACTGGTTGGGAAAATGGAAAACAATTAAGTGTGAATTAGATACACCTGAATAAGATAGAAGAAGAATACATTATTACCCTTTTTTCTAATTTTACAGAAAATAAAAATTCAAAAATCAAGCTTAAGCTCCTCCTTTTGCCGAAGAGAGCATGATTTAGTCACCCATCAAACAAAAATATCATCCACCCCATAAAGGGGTCCAACAATCACCAAAATAAGCAATCCCATAAAGATGGTCCACTAAAATGCTTGAAAATAAAAACTTAATGAGGAAAATTGAGAATAAAGCGAGAAATCATGAGTTACAGAGAGTACACACGGTTGTCCATTCTTCTGAAGCATTGGCAGAATAGTCTGAATTATGAGAAGTACCATCATAGAATGTGAAGCCAGTGACGGAAGCACTACCAAGAGTTTTGGCTGAAACAAAAAGGTCTGTTTTCAAAAGGACAGATAGATAAAGAAAACAGGAAAAGTTTGGTAGACTCTTGCATCAACTTGCAAGATTCTTAATGCCAGGAAAAGTAGAAACACTCACCATAATATCCTGGTAATTAATATCATTTTTTGTGAAGATGTTAGCGTAAAATAGAATGGCCAGCAACAATGGAACTCCCTGCTTGGGATCCATAACACCAACTGCAGCCAACAGATCTAATGCAACACTTTCCAACGACCGATGCATCACCAAAATACTAGTAATTGCACCGAGCAAGGGGGGCATTTCTACAAGATAAGTAGTGGGGATGATGCATTTCTACAAGGTAAATAGTTGGGATGATATGAATATAACTAAAGAACTTTACTCACACAGAAAATGAAAAGAAAAGAAACAAATCAAGATAATCTATGAGATCTTTACCCTTTGAAAATGTTTCTTGAGACCGAGAGATGGGTAGAGAGGATTTTCTTCTGTTGGTGATCCAGAAACAGTGGTCTCTTATTTGAGAAGCCCAGGTTATTGCTAGATTTTGCATTTCTTTGGCATCAAGCTTATCACTAGAAGCAAAACGTACAAAGAAGGAAGTTGACCGTGAAAATTGGTCCTGAAAAGCATAGCACACAAAACTCTCAAAAGTTCAATCACCATAAATTAGAAAAGGTGCAACTT
Organism: Jatropha multifida; assembly: GCA_948099535.1. Classification (NCBI taxonomy): domain Eukaryota; kingdom Viridiplantae; phylum Streptophyta; class Magnoliopsida; order Malpighiales; family Euphorbiaceae; genus Jatropha; species Jatropha multifida. The sequence goes on along the minus strand of CANUEX010209751.1, from coordinate 32,211 downwards.
TTTTTTACGTTTCCTCCACCATTTTCCCCCCTTTTATTCACCATTTTTCCCTTTTTTACAGTTAAATAGTAAAGAAAAAACTTGCAACTTTATCTTAATCACCTCAACCAAATAAGTCATAATATCAATTAAGTGAAATTGGCTACACGAATCCTATGCACCATTCAGCTATCAAATGCAATTTTAGTATCACCACATAAATACATTATCATTTTCATATTTGTATGTAAACGAAAGAAACTCAATTCATACTAGAGTCGAATATCAATTAAAATTAAACAAAATAAACTTAAAAGTCATCCTTTGTTTTTAAGAGCTGGGATGAGGAAAAAAAAAAGCAAAAGACTGCACCCAAGAACTTAATTATCAGAAATCCAACAAACCTTCACCAGGAAAATAGTTTGGTAAATAACACTAGCAACAAAAAAATAATGATAATACTAAACCTGAAACCATAGATGCTGCAAAAGTCTATAGACAATAGATCCAAGTGAGCTGACAGTTTGTGATCTCTCTTCGTTGACTGGTTCAATCTTAGGTGATGTGAACAGTCGTACTAGAAGTTTTTCTAACATGACAAGCAAATCAGTTGCTGCTCCTTTAACAGATCCAGAAGTCGATGACATGAGATTGATGACAGGAAATGTGAGTAATAGCTCCTCATTCAAACCACATTTGCTTCTATCAGATGCATCTTCTGTGAAATAAATAGAGAATATATCATCTGAGCAGGGTAGCGGTACAGGAGCAAAATAACAGTAAAGACAAGGAGGAACATAAACCAGAACTAAGGAAGAATAGTCAGTTCATTCATCGTTTAAAAAATAAATAAATTGCCATAATATCAAAGTTACTATTACTAATGCAAAACATAAAATGAAGTGGAAAAATACACATAGTGAATATTAGAAGTTATTAGCAAAGCAGGGATAGCAAGAAAGTTAGGCCTTGCTAGCCTCAAAAATAAAATGGTGTATTTTATGCTCGCAAGGTGAATTCAGCATAAAACTGAAAGATATGAGGTGAAATTCAGATCAATAATTGTATCAATTCCACCACATAAGTCAGCAAAAAGAGATGATGTTAAACAGTGGTTTTGTTACAATATATGATATGTCAAATGTTTATTGCATGTGACTAGGCGAGGTTGAATGAACAAACCATTTTCACTTTTCCACTTTACAAGGAAGATGAGGAATTTCAACAAAGAGAGTTGTTCGTGTTCAAGCTCAGATTGAACTAGGATAAAAAATAAGGATAGCATTATTGATGACAACTCAGGTATATAACGCAAGGTAAGATCTTTCTGAATGACAAACAACCCCTTCACTAGTTCAACAATTGGTTCAGTACAACCAGAATTTCCATGAAGACGTGTTAATAATGAAAGGATAGTGTCTGACAATTCCATGCCAAGCAATTGAGCCTCGGAAACCAGCTGCTAACAAGAGATGAAGCAAATAACAGATTAGTCGAGACAATTTAAACTAATGATGATGGCGCAATTAAACTATAGTTAGCAGAAAGGAAATGACAAAGGAACAAGCGATTGCATTAAGGGTTGCCCCAAACTAGAGTTATTAGAACATACCAATCCAATTCTAACCAAATGTCTCAAAGCCACTGTATACGCGTCAACTATGCATTCCAAAAAATAATAAGAGTCCCTAAGTTCCTGCATTTTATCAATAAATAAGAATCCAACAACTACAAGATTACAGAGAAACTAACAATAAGGACAATCTTTAGACAAGTATACTAACATCCGAGTTCTTGTGTGGGAAACACTTGAGGCTGCCCATGAGAAGCTTAAAAACTGGAATTGCCTCATTAGGAAAGGAACAACAGAATGACGCCAGACATGATATTAATTGCCTTGCAAACAAAGATGATGAAGAATCCGAAAATGGTATCCGCAGAATGGAAAAATTCACAAAAGGTCTTAAGAATTCACAAGCTTCCGCGGTTCCCAACCGCCTACTCTGTACCATAAACAGTAAAAATTGCCGTAGCAATTCAGACTGAACCTCAGTCCTGGACGATAAAATCTGCATTTCAAAACCTTTAGCATTAGCATTCAAGTTCTTCAGTAATTTAACTAACACACTTCCGCAACGAAATTCAATTTTTTATTTCCATTTTTATAGTCTACATTTTATCCAACAAACAACATATTAGCACATAAGAATTCCAAAACAACTTCAAGGAAATGTCATGCGATTCATAACTGAAGTCCAGAGCAGTTCACTGACCTTAATAAACGGGTGATTATCGTGGGAACCAAATCGCCATAACCCATGATTCCTTTCAAACCCGATCCGAGCGAGGAATCCCAGTCCTTTAACAAATAAACCAACGAATTTCGGGTCTGCACCTTCGAGAGCAGATTGAAGCTCCAGAAACCCACGAGAGATATCCAATTTAGAATCCAAGACAAGGCGACAGAGCTCGCGAACCGTTTGGTCGACGACGGCGGGAGATGAGGAGTGGAGGCATTGAGAGATGGCTTCTCTTCCGGAATCGGATTCTGGGTCAAGGTGAGCCGGAGCTGATCGGAGCTTCGAGAATATTGAAATTACCGCGAACTTTTGGAGGGAGGGTTGCGGGACCCGAGTTTTTTCGAGTAGAGGAGTGTAGGAGTCCATTGCTGCTGCACTGACCACTGACAGAGAGCACAAAAAAGAAGACGAAAGGAGATTCTACGCTGCGTTTGGAACCCAAACGATGCGTTTAGCTATTGAAATTTTGGCGGTGTTTTCTTCCATGTGAAGCATGGTAGTATTGTATTTCCCTTTTTTTTTTAAGAAAATATTTTTTGAAAATCAGTAAATAATTTTTTGGAAAAATTTGTGATTTTCTAAATTTTTATATGTTAACATCAAAATTATGCTTTGTTAATTGCTTTTTCTAAATAAATACCATCCTTTATATGATGCCAAATTACACTATTCTCCCTATCATAGCAACTCAAAGGAATAAATATAATATCCCTAGGCCTAGCATCATGAACATTAAAGAGAGTATGAAATTCAATAATGTCCCAACTTGATTATTGTTGTGAAAATGATCAACGACTTTCGTATGAAGAGCATCGGCCGGTCTATGATTTTCATATAAGAATCTCTATTATTCCATGCATCTAGAATATTGCTATGAGCACTTTTATCAAGAGAAGAAACATTAGAACTATATAAAAAAAACCCCCAAATTTAGCAAAATTAGTAGCTTGCCTAGAAGCTAACACATAACTAGCTAAAATATTATTCCTCGTATTACACTCCCTATAATTTGCTTTAAAGAATAAAGAACGGCCAAATATAGATTTCATATTCTATATTTTTAAAAAAAAATCTTGTAGCCCCTTATAATTTACAGAATCCTATAATGTTCTCTTCATTTTTTTCATATTTAATGGATACTTATTATGAGTAAATGAAGTGCATATAATTCAAATTCTCTTACGGGCAAAAATGTAATGATGTCACAAATAGAGAGAAACACATCATACGCCACATTAGATTAGATGAACCAAAATATACATTTGGTCAAAGCCTTTCAAACCTCCCTCCATTCAAAACCTTCCAAACAAGTAAGAAATTGTTACTCTCCTCTTCCTCCTCCACCACTAAAGCTACCGCTGTCGACGCTGCCATCTCATCATCCCTCCACCACTGTTGTTGTCGACATCGAAGTTGTCATCTCCTTCTCTCTCTCCATCGCCATCTCCACCTACCTCCTCTTCCATCTTCCTTTTTTACTTTTAAAACCCATCAAATTGGGAGAAAGAAAAATAAATCTTCTTTTACTTTTTAAAAGCATTTTAATTTACTTTAATCATCTCTAGAACACAAAATCAAAAAAGAGCAAAATTTGATCTATTGGAAAAATAAAGCTAAACCAGAAAATTAAGAAAATGGGTTGTTGTTATTCAGTATTAGAAAGAGAAGAAATGGTTTCAAAGTGCAAAGCAAGAAAAAGGTACACATATTTTACCATTATCGTCAATTTTACCTCTCACACCTGTACCTCATCCTCCACCAATAAGTCTTGGATCTGACATATGGATATCAATAATAGCTTCTCGGCAACCCCTCCTTCTTCACCACTGCCACCACCTCCACCATCTCAACCATCAAGTAGGGACTTCTTGGATTCTTTTGTTCCATCATCTCCTTCGGCAATATGGTCGGTTATTAAGGAGAAATGGGAAGAGGTGACAGTATGATATTCACAAATTATTTTCAGTATAGCGAGATGTCTATTAAATAAAAATAAATAAATAAAAGTACTTTTTAAAATCTCCGCAGAGTATAAGTAATCACAAAATTAAAAAAACAAAGGGTACAAATCCAAAATATGCACTTGACAAATAAAAAACTAATGTCGTGAAAGTGCAAATAAGAGACTCTCACGTCTTGGCCCAGTCCTACTAATACGAGAATCATCCAAAAAAACCTCCTACTTTTTAGCCTTTCGAAAAAGGATCAAAAGAACCTCAAAACAAATAATAGCGAGTCCCCTTTTTGAAGACCGCCCTTATGAAAAATAGGTTCAGTATTAAAACCATTCACATTAACCATAGCATACTCAAATTCACTCATCTCCGATCAAAACCCATTTTTTATATTAATAGTTGCAGAAAGTAAAATTAACTCTACCTAAGCCTTACTAATATTTATCTATCTATCTATTTATATTTATGTTTACTATCAATACAAATGTGAATGAAGTGAATAATGAAATTACCTGTAATAACCTTAACAAAATTTTAAAAATTCTAAAATATCCCTTTTAGATAATTGATAATAATTTAAATTTATTAAAAAATATAAAATTTTAATAATTTACAAATTGCGATTTTAAATCATTTTTATTAATTGTTTTCAATTAAATTTCGGTTGCATAAATTGCATAAATTTTAATCATTTACACACTATATTTGAGTCGTTTTATCTACTTTAAAACACTGGTTTTAAATGACACAGATCTACCAAGGAACAGGTTTTGGCTTCATTGCAGGCAGAGAGCCAGTCGAATTGAAAACTGGCAGTATAATATTTTGCAAATGTTATTGTAGTTTCCACAGTTTTTATTATAAATATTTTTTCATTTCAATAATAATAATTAGACATCTTAATTTTTTAATTTTTTTCAATAATAATAATTTTTTTTCATTTCAATAATAAGATTTTTATTTTATATTTTTTAGAACTTGCAAGATTAATGTAAAAAAATAAAATTGAACTTATTATTCGAGAATATTATATTCTCTTTGAAAAAATGTCATTTGAATGCTTCTATTTCTATTTTTAATTCTTACTTATGTAGGTTTATTACTTATGGCTTTCTAAATAATAGTTTCTTTCTCTGACTAATTTAACGTTTTTTATATTTACTTGACTATTTTTTTATACCTTTAATTGGACCATTTAATTAATTATTTAATTAATAATAGTTTTTTTTATAGTTTCTTTTCGTATTTTGAAAAATAAATATTGATTATGAAATAATATAAAATCAACTTTTTTTTTTAATTAGGTCATTTCATTTAATAAACTATTGTATGAATAACATTTCAAAAAATAAGTTGAATTATAAATTTGTTATTCTGAGTGTAACTATATAAAAATTACTTTTTAAATTATGTCGGTTCAAACCGATTAACTTTTTATCTCAAAATCAAATTTCAGCAAAATATTTCGAAATCAAACCAAATCAAATTGAATTGGCTTCACTCAACTCAGTTATTATTAGATTTAATTATTGTTTACTCTTAATTAACCGATCTGAATTTTGAAATAATTCTAAAAACAAAAATACTACAAATTGTAAAGAAAAAAGGTAAAATACTACATAATATTTAGACTTGTCATTTTAAGAGGTTAAATACTACATAATATGTATCTATTTAATCATTCACGTTTAATTAAATTATTGTTGAGTCCCTTATGTAATAGTAAAATAATATTTTTAGACAAAAGACCAAATAATTTTAGCATAATTAAATTTTTAAAATTAATAAGTATACGAAGATTGAAATTATGAATTATTTAAGAGAAAAAATTATACAAAACAAATTGAAATGCAAAATTGCAAATCCAAGAATTAAAAAATTAGGGGTAGCTTATTTATCGACTTAATTTTCAATTTCACTCCGAATTTTTTGAATAATTGCAATACATCCTAATTTGAATTAATATTTAATTTTTTATTTTTTATTTTAAAATTGATTCAATTTTAAAATTAAATACTCAATTTACTTGAGTTTGATCTTATTATTTATTATTTAAATATGAAATCTATTTTTAAATTATTTTAATTAAAATTCTAATATTAGTTTACTTTAGAGTGTAATTATACCCTTAAAGTATTACTAGATTGATAAGTAGATGGTGTCCATATACTCAAATTTAGAATGAAATTCAGAAATTGCACCTTATTGCAACTGCTCCGATAAGTTAGGGTGAAATTGGAAGTTTATAACTTGTTTGCCCTCTAGCCTTCCTCAACTCGTATTATAGTATAGATAATCCTCGACTTTGTATCGTCAATCTCTCTTTCTCCGCTCCGAAATCTGAAAATCCATAAATGGCAACTATGTCGCTCACTGAGCTCGATGACGATACTGTACGCAGCATGTCTGTTGGGGCTGTTTTCTCAGATTTTGTAAGCTTCACTGAAAATTGAAAAGAGTAGTTGCTATTATACATTTTGGACCTCGATTTCGATTCCGCTTATATCCCTACTGGAACTTCAATTTCAGTGCTCAAAATCGTAATTTCGCGAAACAACCCTAATTATTTTTGTTTTTAGTGCTTATGAGCTGGTTTGCGTTTTTCTTTTTCAGGGCGGGAAGATAAATTCGGTTGATTTCCATCGAAAAGACGATTTGTTGGTAACAGCAAGTGATGACGATTCTGTTCGGCTTTATGATATTGCAAGTGCTAAGTAAGTTTATTTATTGATATTTTCATTGTTTATTGGCTTTTGAAGTCTTTGATTATGTTTTTTACATTAGAACTAAAATTATATGTAAATCGGAAGAGAAAGCCTTATGAATTGCACGAAATTCAGGTTGCTCAAAACAACCTATCACAAGAAACACGGTGCAGATCGTATATGCTTTACTCATCACCCTAGCTCTGTTATTTGTTCCTCAAAGTACAATTTGGATTCTACTGGAGGTGTGTTTCGTGTTATGACTTCAATTTTGCAAATGGTTGCTCTATTCCTCATGCCCTAGTATAAAGTTGATTCGATTATTGCATATGGCAACGATGGTAAAGACACTTATTTTGTCTTGGCAGAATCTCTAAGGTATCTATCGATGTATGATAACAGGTGTCTTCGTTACTTCAAAGGGCATAAAGAAAGGTATGACTTCCATTTTTTATCAGTGCTTTAGTTATAATGCCCTTAATGAAGTATGCATATTGTTTTTTTCCACAGATATAGGCAGTAAGGAATTGCCTTTGGACACAAGGGTTATTTTTGTAGAATAGTTTATTCGCAAAACTTCATATTAACTTCTTAAGTTAGTTTGAAAAGTTGTGTTTGTATGACACCTCCTGATAGTTGGACATCTGTGTAGATTGTAACAAAAGAAATAAGTTCATGGACCATCAGTTTCTCTTATTTTATGTACTTACAGGCATTGCCTCGGCCTCATCAGGATAGTTTAGATTGTTGTCTCCTTCCCCATCCTCTCAAACCCTGTAGGTTGCTGTCTAAGATTGCTGCTTTTCACTTTTGCTTTTATTTTTTTCAGATTGCAATGTTGATGGTTTTTGTTATTTGCTGTTGTAGAGTTGTTTCTCTTTGCATGTCTCCAATCAATGATAGTTTCATGTCTGGTTCTCTCGACCACAGTGTCAGAATATGGGATCTTCGTGTAAATTCTTGTCAGGTTGGTTTCTAATCTACCATCAACTTTTCTGTGAAGTTCAAAGATAAGTGTAGAAGTTGTTTCAAGTGGACTGCACTGTCAATAGCATTTGAGATGATACACTTTCTTGACTATGTATTTTCACTAATATTGGCCTGTACTTATATGTGGTTGTGATTTATGCTTACTGTTATAGTTTTCAGGGAATTTTGCGTCTACGTGGTAGACCTACAGTTGCATATGACCAGCAAGGTCTGGTCTTTGCTGTGGCAATGGAAGGGGGTGCTATTAAATTGTTTGATTCGCGTTCATATGACAAGGTTCTACTTCTCACCTATGAAGCACTGACTTAAAATTTTCATTATTTACCCCTTTTCTAATTTTTGACTTAAAACTCCAATTGTAGGGTCCCTTTGATACCTTTTTAGTTGGTGGAGACACAGCTGAGGTTTGTGATATTAAATTCAGCAATGATGGCAAATCAATGCTCTTGACAACAACAAGTAACAATATATATGTTCTTGATGCATATGGAGGAGAGAAGGTCAGTTCCCAATAGTGGAAGGTTCAATTTTGGGTCATTAAATATGATTTTTTCTTGTTCTAACCATTCGCTATCCAGAACTCATCGACTTGACTAATCTGGATTCGCGGCCGAACAAACTAACAAAAGGGGCAAAGTGCTCCTTTCTGAGTAGCAGTGTGCAAATCATCCGACTGAACCGAACCTACTAATTTCGGTTTGGTTTGGTTCGGCCAGCTCCTCAAAGAGGAGTTCAGTTGATTGGTTTACTCGGTTTGGATCAAAATTATTGTTTGGGTTGGCTCAGTTGTGCAAGAATTAATCGTCAAGCTTAAAACCAAATTTATAAGGCAAAAACCAACTAAAACAGCCCATACTGACTGGTTTGGTTCGAGTTGGTTCGATTCAGATACTGTGAAGTTTGGTTGTGTATTTTCCACTCCCTGATTCAACTTGGTCAAACTGAAATAACCGTCTGCTCATCCCCTTCTTCTGAGTGTCTAAAGAGACTCTATCTCCAAGGCTTGAACTCAAAACTTCTGGTTAAGAGAGAAGAGATCCCTGCAATCTCATCTCTGGGGCTCATGAGGGTCTTTGTTTAGTAAAACTGTTCTAAATGTGTGATTAGTTTAACACTTTCCCTTGTGCAGCAATGTGGGTTCAGTTTGGAACCATCACCAAATACGACTATAGAGGCAACTTTTACCCCAGATGGCCAGTATGTGGTATCAGGTACCCAGTTTTTACTCAAATTACCTGAAATAAAATGTTATCCTAGTTTATGTTCAAAGTTTCATTTTTCCATTTCCTGTGTCTGAAAAATTGTCACCAAATCTAATTGTCATCAATCAGACTGATTTACATTCCTAATCAAATTCACATTTATGCTGAGGTGAATGGTTTAATGTGACAAAGTACTGCTCAATTCTATACATGCTTTGGTTATGTTCGCTGTGGCCCTGGTGTTGGGTGCTGAACCTGCTGTATATTTAAGTTGTTCAGTAATTAGAAAATATTTTGCCTTTTTATTGTTGTCATCTTCTCTTTGTACTTCATATGATAGTCACTGAAGATTTGAATTGTTTTCTTGCCCTAGGGTACTGATTTTGGGAATTATTAAGGAAAGCTGTCCATCTGAAATACAAAAACCCTACTAAGTACTAATTCTAATTGTTGTTTAATGTGCACAATGTTGGTTTCATAGAGCTACCATTGCCACAAACGATATATATGTCATGGGTGAAATGTTCACTTGATAAGATGCCCAAACCACTTTGATATCATTGCTTGAGACAGTTCTGGGTGTGCCAGTGGATGTAATAAAGCTAAGCCTTGATTCAACTGATGTTTTGGGATTTTCTTATGTTCAACATAATAAAAGGCGTAATATAGATCCTAATGGCTACTGCTGTGCAACTTCCATCAGCCACTACATATGAAACTTCTTACAGTGCCTCACAGACAAAACTAATATTTCATATGTGCTGTAAGCATATCTATGTCAACCTCTAAAGTTTAAAATATTGGAACTTAGCAGTTAACATGTCTGAGTGATGTACCTTCGAAAAAAAAAAATTTATAATTCAAAACCATTTGTAGTTTTGTAACTCTGTTATGTGTCATTTTGGAGCTTTAAGATTACTGTTACTTGCAATGAATGTTAAATGACTAAATTTAGTCACACGCTAATCATGTTTCTAGTAGAATTTTTCTGCTTAATAATGATTTCACTATTGATAACTTTATCATACAAGCCATTTGATATGTCTATGTGATAAGAGTTATATCCAGATGCAACTATTAACAGTCTGTTGATGTATTTAATTATTTATCATGTAACATCAAAATTATGCTTTTTCTTTATTGTAGGCTCAGGAGATGGAACCTTGCATGCCTGGAATATTAACATGCGAAATGAGGTATCAATTGTTTGTAAATTTATGGAGCATTCAGAATTCAATTCTTTAGATCAACCATGATCTTTTTTTTTTTTTTTTTCTAAAGAATAAAAGAGGAATGTAGCAATGCAACCAGCATCCCACATCCTCTCTTAACAAAAAAATGGAATATGCAATGATGTAAAGCTCTATCAGTTTTTAAGCCTTTTGCATCCTCGTGTTAGGGAAGGTTAATTTATATCTGCATCATGTGTTTTATTGTCTCGCTGGTAAGCCATTCTGTCTGGTCGTACACAACAAACACAAAATAGTTGCAGGCAGACTAGATGATCTTTACCTAATTCTTCTGTATTCACCTTTCCATCTGAAAGAGTGATATTGCTAGTAGGGTTCATGCACATCCAGTTCCAATAACAAATTTATGCTGGACAAAATTCTTCCTCTTTTGACATTTACTTTGCCATGTTTACCAGATTCAGTTTCTATTGAACCATAAATTTGTTGAATATTGTATTTTCATTTTTTTTTTGTTCACATTGAAAACTTTTTTCTTACCATGATCAGATAACGTGCTTGTTTTGAATATAATCACACTGGAAGATGACCTGTACTAAACACAGGTTCAACAATGAGTTGCAACAATGCGCAAGTTCAAATAATTATTATACCAATTTGTCTTTTCATTCAGGTGGCGTGCTGGAATAGCCACATAGGCATCTCATCGTGCTTGAAATGGGCTCCACGTAGAGCCATGTTTGTTGCTGCATCCTCTGTTCTTACGTTTTGGATACCCAATAATTCTAAGTCAGCTGCGGAGCCTCGACCAATGGACGCTGAAGGCGTACCTCAACCTGACCATATTTCTCAATCATGAAAACCAGGTTTTTCATTACTTGTTTCCATAACAATGAACATGATGCACCAATTCAGGGCCAAAATTTGTGCTCGAATTGACCCCAATTTTGTAAAATATGCAAGTTATTTAATATTGGTGATGTTTTTTTTTCCGAATCTCATACTTCAATAAGATGCCTGCTTTAGCCTGAACAAGAAGGTAGCAATTCTGTTGAGCTACTGCCATTGAGTGATAGAGGGAGAAATTTCAAGATAAGCTTAGTTATTTTATTTTTGCTCCAATTTTTTTATTCATCTGAAGTGAAAGGAAAACCTGGACTGTAGACTCCTAATATAAGAGAAGCATATGAGGATGAGTTGTGTGAGAAGAATCACAAATGGAACATACAAAGATAATACATTGAAAATCAACAATGGAACCCAAAATACCAAAAAGAGAAATACAAATGCAACAAAGAAGATCCCCCATAAACCAACTCAACTACCTCAAGACAAGACCCATACAACAAAAGTAGTCTCCTATAAAAACCCAGCTCTCTGATTTAAACCCTTGATAACGAACGGCGTTTCTCGTCTTATTTATTTCCCTTCATGTGCTTTCCTCTGGATTTCTTGGCCTACTTCCTTCGTCTTCTGTCCCACATAACCAGCCATGTCTTGCATACGCTTCTTAGCTTGATCCAGCTGCTCCGGCATTCGCCGAGTGACCTCCCGGAGGTATTTCAGAACCCACGAGAGTGACGACAATCCTGTGAGCCCCAATGCCCCAGACGCCAAAAATGCCATCACGGAAAGGCCAATAACTATGGCAGCTGGGACAAGAACAGGGCTAAAGATGACAAAAAGAGGGGTAGTGAAAGCCAAGCCGATTAAGGTACCTACTAAGGTTATACCAGCTAATGCAAGAAGCCCGCCGCCTACCGGCAGGAGGGTGATCACAGCTAACACTTTCTGAGCTGATGGACCTTTTTGTTGACCCTTGAAGGCAGCTTCATAGCGGTGTTGTGGGTGCACTTGAACCTGGTGTGGCTGTGACCGTTCAGCCATTTGATGATAAGTGAGAGAAAGATACGTTGATGTAGAGAAAGACTTGCGATGAGATAGATTAGTAGTATTTTAAAGAGGGAGAGGGTGGTTTAGGGCTCTGACACGTAAGGTATGAGATGGTGAGTAAGGGTTTTGCATGAGAAACAAGTTTCATGGTCTTTTTGGGGAAGAAACTGAAAATCAAGAAAAAACGAGAAAAAATGAGGTGTCTTTAGAAACAAGTCTTTATTTGTTGCCACATTGCTTTTGTATGCTCTGCCTAAATTGTTATTGTGTGCCTTCATCTATGGATCCAATATTTTACTTGTAAGTCCATTTATTGGCTTTATTTTGAGGTGTAATTGGTTGCCACAGAACCATTTCCTCTCTCTTATGTTTTCAACAATTTACAGACGAAAGCATTGGTATATGTTTACAAACCTTCCACACGCAAGCTCTCTTTTTCTTTTTCGAAAGAAATTTTAACTATGGAAATAGTTTTTTTATCTCTGAAAATTCGTAAACAAAATAATCAAAGTCGTTTGTAGTATTTTTTTTTTCTATTATATTGTATTACCTCGTGTTATACTTTCGATTTTTTTATCTTAATTTATTGAAAGCTTTTTATCATAGCGAGGTATTTGCGAATTCTAGGCAATCGGCGCACATATCTTTTTAGAATTTTATTATTCATATATCCATTTTTTCGTGCGTTTAAATATCTATTTAAGTATTAATGTTTAAATCCGTTAACATATTTATTTTAAACTCATTTCAAATATCCATTAAACAAGTAGGATGTTCATAAATTTTCAAGTACAATCTTTTGATACTAAGGGCATAGATATGAATGGAGAACATATTCATGCAGTAAATCCTAGTTAGTTGTTGTGTATTTACTTAATTATTGTTGTGTATTTTACGCTTTGTCCTATTTATTGGTATATCAAATGGAATAAAAGGAAGGTAATATAATATTAAATTTATGTAGGTGGCCAGATAAGTCCAAAATCATGGCATTTTATGTCATTTCTCCTCCAGGTAAATTTCCATAAATCAAACCATTAATGAGTAATCAATGTTCTGGTTACCACGTGGCTGAAACTACATGAATGTTTTTTTACGTGTCAAACACATATATACATTATGCATGCATTCGCTAACCCTACTACAAATGGACAATTTCATCAAATAATGGATTGTAGAATCTACGGATTGCAATGGAAGTTCACATAAAATAGAATCTATGGGTTAAAAGATTTTTTGAAATAAAATTAAACATGTTAAATTCTATCATTAATAAAAGAAAATATGGAATTGAAAATATTTTGCCTCTAAGATTTTCTCTTTTCTTGGACGGTGGGATTGAGGTCATAATGGAATGTGATTTTGAAAATATCTTACCACTAGGAATTACGTTCATTTTTTTAATATTCTGAAATTAAATTTTTTTATTTTTGTATAGTATGTTGCGTGTCAAAATACAAGTCGTTTGAGGGTGACTATTTTTTTCAAAAATATAACTTATTTTGAGTATTTTAATAAGGAATTAAATAATTATTTTTTTTAATTTTATCTTTATTTATATAAATGCAATTATGTGAAATACGAATAAAGGGCAATTTCGTTCAAATTATTGTCGCTCTTTTATTTTTTATTTTTAGTGAAAAACACATTTTTTTAAGATACTAAACAAATAGATAAATTTCAATAATAGTAGTTTTTTTTTCATATTTGAAAAACAAAAAACAGCGACCATATATCAAACATATCAAACGGGCCTGAACGAGGGACCTTAGAATTATCACAATTCACAAGCCCAATAGCGAAAGGGCATCAGAAAATAGGAATTGCCTCTTTAGAAAAAAAAATATATAATTTTAGAATTAAGCCAGTGATTTTATAGCGCAGGATAACGGTATAAGCAATTGTGAAGTGGCTACAGTAACCTATCACACTGACTAACCAAGGGACACAGTTAACATTTCTGTTCTCTTGGTCATCCATCCTTTTTTTTTTCTTTCTTTTCTAGAATACATTAATGTTTTAGAAAAAAGAAAGTTACTAATATTTAAACATATGACCTCTTACATTATATTAATTACAAAAAAATTGATTTATTTATATTTTATTATGTAGGTAATTGGTATTTTTCTTATTGTACTATAAGGGTTTATTCGGTAAAATTAATTGTTTTAATAGCTATTAATTATTTTAATAGCGTTTAGCTGTTTGAGTAGCGTTTCATGAAACGCTAAAAGCTAAACGTTACATGAGTTAACTTTTTACAAAAAAATTGCCCTAATCTCTAAAAAGTTAGTGCAAACGTTATGTTATCGAACAACTTTTTAAACTGCGTTTAGCATTTTAACTAGTCAAAACTTTAAAAGCTATTCAAAAAGAAATTGTGTCCCTCTTTTCATACAATTGTAGGAGACATGTCATGTGGAGTAACATTGATAGTACCTTAAAACCAAAAGAAAACATATTACTAGTACTTTTGCTTCTGTTTAGCCTTTTCAATTGTCTATGTATTATTTTAATTTGTTTTTATTTTTTTTCCCCACCTCTTCAAAGGCCACATGGTAACTAGTGATTTGATGTAATGGAAAGGTAAGGTCTTTTTGAGAATGAGCATTAGACTTTAGTTAAGCGAAAATTCCCCTCAAAAAAAAAAAAAAAAGATTGAAGCAAATAAAGAATAATCCATTCCCCCACCCCCTCCTCTCTTCCTTTTTCTTTTTATAGACTTTCAAACCCAATAATCTGAACATCAATGACCCTATTAAAGACATTACCATAATTTTAAAATTGCTACTTCTAATTTTAGAATCACTATCTTTTTATCAAAAAATTAGAATTTCCTTTTTATAATATTCGATTTCAAATTTTTTTTAATGGTCTCAAATTAGAAACATCGACTTTATTTTAGAAAAGCCAAAGTGTATATATAATTGTAATTTCGATTTAGATATTACGTGTAAGAGATATTGACCTCATAAGTAAATATATATATAGTGTTAAACAAAAATATTCAGGCAATGCATACTACATTTAATTAATTAATTTTTTTTATTTACATGTATAAATTATATTTAAAATAAAAATATTCGATCACTGAATTATTAATCCAATAATAAAAGCACCGTCTCCATTATGATATAGACCAACTACATGTTGTTTGAAATACTATTGAGACAAAAACATTCATGCATGTAGATCAATTGTGGGCTCAAAGAATGGGAGGGGGAGGCTCTACCACTGGGAAGAAGAGTTGGGGAGAAAGGCAAGAATCTGAAATGATGTTAAAAGGAGAAGAGGAAAACTATTCATAGGCATGTGGAAAGGTCCACTGGGCTTAATATGGAGCAAATGTCCAATCAATCAATCAGGGATTTGTAACACTTTGTTGGGTAGTTTTCTTCTTTTTGGGCGGTTGATAGATAAAATATAAAATAGATAGGATAGATTGAGATGTATTTGATTTTTGATTTTGACCTTTTTTTTTGAAATTTAGACCAAAGGCCCCAAGATTACGACCTTTTAACTTTCCTTCTTCTTCTCCCTCGTGCGCGTGCTGTTTTCTTGCATGTTAAAGGGAGACATTTAAATCATGTTTTGCAATCAAATTTTATTTACATCAAGGGAGAAAGATTCTATCAGAAGTAATATTAAGTCAGGTCGTTTATATATTTATTATTAAATTTTTAAATTGAATCCAAATATTAATATAATTCGATCGGTAAAATTAAACTGCACCGTTATTATAAGTTTAATCCTTTTTTTTAATAAAAAAACAGTAAAATATAGTATAATGTAAATATTTATACTACTAAAATTGATTAAAAAATATAATTGATTACTTTTTTAATATAATATTTACACTAATTATATTTCATTGTATTGTATCACGGTCTACCAAATGAAATCTATTCTAATTCAGAATTAGAATTATTGATGATCCCAAGTTATAATTTTTTTTTTTCACAAAATTATTCATTTGGGTAGCCATTAATAATAATAATAATAATAATAATAATAATAATAATTAAGTACTTGAAATTTAATATTATGAGATTATTGAACTTAAATATCAAATTCAATTTAATAATTACGTAAAATAACTATTTATTCTAGTGGATTCTAAGTGCATATTGGTCGATGTCTTTTTTAGTATGGTTGGACAAAAGTCAATCTGTATATCAATTAATGACCTTTACGAATCATCAATCGAATTTCCCTAACAAGGTTGCCTGTTCGAGCCTCTTTCAGCAATCTCCACGGGCCAGCTTCCATGCCCGTTAACTGGACATGAATTTGGATACCTCGTGGTTTAACCAAAAAAAAAAAAAATCTCACTGTAATTTACTTCAGCATGGTCCAATTTTTATGTATAAAATCAGAAAATCTATAAATCCTCAAATTCAATTTGACGTAACCTAAAAATTAAGTTAAAATTAAAAAATTAAATCAATTCGATTTGTTTTTTTTTTTCCATATATAAATCGAATTAGTTCAGTTAAGATCAGGTATTCAAATCTGAACCTGATCATAAATTAGATACTCAAACTCGATGGGGATAGTAAAAATATACTATTCAAATCTATTCTAAATCCGTATATTTATTGTCCGAACCTATCAAAATCGGATCTTATATCCACCGGGCCGGATAAAATTATATTGGTATTCCTAGTCTAGATAGAATCAATGGAATGCTCACTGCTCCTGCAAATCTTTTTTACTTCATTTGACAAAATAAAAAACCGGCTGCTGGTCCCATAGTATTATCTATTTACTGAGAAGTGATACGTATAAATGCAAAAGCAGAAGATGTTCCAAGTTGTCATTACTACAAGTACTCTTACTGCCAGAATTAAAATAAAGATTGCAAATTGAATTAGGAGTGAGCAATAAGCAGTTTCTTGTGTACAGCATGTGAACCTGCAAACAAATATATATATATATATATATATATATATATATATATATATATATATATATATATATATATAGAGAGAGAGAGAGAGAGAGAGAGAGAGAGAGAGAGAGAGAGATGTAAAATGAAATGGTGGGTGTGAAAGAGAAAGGTGAAAAATCCAATTAAGATCTTCATGCAATTTAAGTTTCTGTAGGTGCACGTACCCCTCACATGGCAGAACAATTCCTTTTTCATTCCTATAACACTAGCACTCTGTACAGTCTACTGTTATAGAAAGTGACACTCTATTAATACAGTAGACAGAGATGACTTATTTCAGTATTTGGACTCACAACCACTAATTCCTCCTACTTAAAAAAAGGGTTTTTGTTCTAACAATATATAAATAGCTTTACTCCATTCCACTAGGGTTCAGGAGATGTAATCTAAAATTATTAGTATGATAGTATTAAATTGATTATAACGCAATTTTATTGTTTTAAAGATCATTTTGATATGGTAGACGAATGGCTCGTTTGGAGTGAATCTTGAGCATTGAATTTGAATTACCAGTTAAACGATGATGAAGTAGAAAATATTAATTCATGTGGTTTCAACGTTTTTGGCTTGAGGCTTTACAGTTGAGTGGTTGGTTGGAGTTAATAACGGAAAAAGAAAAAAGAAAAATAGAGAAGCAGTCACAGATTGATGTGGAAAAAGTTAATTAAAAGAAACAAACGTGCTTATTTTTCAGTTGTTCACACTTAGGCCCTATAAATGAATGCTGGATAAAGAAGGGGAACCCTCTGTTGGACAACAATTGATCTGTCTTCGTTTTGCCTTTCTCCGGATGCTGTGTTAATGTTTATTTTTTTAGTAATAATAATATTTTAATGTTTCCAAAGATAACGAGAAAATACTGTTTAATGTTTGGGAAATAATTTTGATTATTCCTAAAATATAATTCAAAGTTCATGCATCAACCCCTCGTAATAGTGCAAATGATTACTGTTTTAATATATAATATTAAAACTTAAACTATACATATAATAATCATAATTGTTTGTAATGTAGTTTTTGTAGGTTTCAAATTGATTTTAGAAAAAAAAATCACATTTGGATCGCCAATAAAAATAATATTGCAAGAAAATATATATAATTTTTTATCTGCACATATTTCAACACTCGAGCAAATGGGATTTCGATAAAATCTTCTAAACAGTAACCCTTCAAAGTTTCAAATTGTTAATTTTATAGATAAAGTCTATTTAGGAATTTACTTCAATTTCGCCCATTTAACTTCTAAAAGCAACGACGATTATATTATTAATTACTCATTTTATTTTAAAATATAGATCGTTTAAAATTTTTGCAAATTATAACTGTTAGTTATATAAACTCGATATAAATGTCCAAAAGTGAATATAAATATTATTATTATAATCTAATAAGTCCTTTTCCTATTCAAATTGATATTAAGGTATTAGAAAATTGAAATTTAACCCAATAATAGCCATAGTTATTATTTTTTATTTATCTATCAAGAAATTCTAACGACTCCAAAGAATATTGTGAACTATACAATATGGATTCATTTTGTCATTTACTTACTAAACAAATTGGTAAAAATAAATTATGTAGTCATAAAGGTCTTGAATAAAAGAAATCTCACTTTTCACTTCAGTAAAAAGACCAATCAAACCGTCGAATACATTTTTCCCTATCTTTATGTATGAAAAAGCTCCAATATATATTTCTAAATAATATTATTCCCAAAACACATCGCAAAAATGATATATGACCATATCCAAATGCATAATGCATTGTACTAATATAGTCTCGGAGCTGAAGAGTCACGTGTTTACCTTACAATACAAAAGATGAATAATGTTAATATTCAAGTGAAAATAATCTCAAAATTCTAATTTAGGAAAGTACAAAAGTCACAAGTCAAGTCATGGTCATAGGTATAGAAAGATCAAACATTAATTTCTACAAGATAGCAAACCACATATTCTTTTTCTACCAACAGTATACAAATAAGGGGCTAATAATTTCACAGAAAGAAACCCTAAATGGGTCTCTCTTTCCCTAATCAATAATAACAATAATTAATATTAATAATTAACAGAATTTTACATACAATATGCTAATTAACCATACAAGATTAGCGATCAAAAAGCCTAAAAAACTAAATACTACCATGATCTTCTCTCTCTTGAGTATCACCACCATTATCATTATTCCAAGGAGAAGCATAAAAAAACCCAGCATTTTGATCATAATTAACACCTCCTCCGTGACCATAACCAGGACCAATATTGCTCCTCCTCCCACTAAATTGATGAGAAGGTGTTGCTTGTTGCATTTCATTACAAGCATACCTAATCAAATCAGCATTTGTAGCATCTAATTCCTTTTGAAGCCTAATGACTTGCCTTTGAAGCACTGAAATAGCACCAACACAACCATACACAGGGTCTTTCATTCGCGCTTCGGCTTCATAGGCAAGAGAGTTAACTGCATCTTCTCTCTGATGAGGAAGCACCTCGTTCAGTAACTTACTCACATTACTTGCACCAAAAATTTTATGAACATTGGCAAATTTTTGTGGCTCCTCTGGCGGAAAATAGGGCGCAAAAATGCAATCTGGTAAACATTTTCTCCTCAAGAACTTGCAAGCAGCACATGGAGAATTTGAATAGCTAGAAGAAGCCATGTATCCTATATACGGAAATTAATACATATGTGCTTCAATTAACCAACTGATCAACAATATAATATTTAATTAAGCACCCGATCCATCAAAAAATATATAATATGCAAATTATAAATATTATCTTTTCTTATAATTGCAACTCATGAATTAAAAAATAATTTTTTTGTTCATTTTCTTTTAATTGTGAATTTAAAAAATTTTCTTGACCATCACCTAGAGTTTGTTATGTTCGATTGCTCTTATTATTATATAAAAATATATATTATTGTTTGGAGTATTAGCATATGCCTTTTTTATTAAGCCGCAAAATATATGCAACAACTTAATTCCTCTCCTATTTCTTTTTCAAATGATTACTTTTTTGGCCTGGAAAGTATTTATGCATTTCTTATATATATATTCATGTCGAAATTAAATTACAAAAGAACCCTATATATAGCCAAAAGCAAACAACATTTTCCTTTGTTACAATGATAACAAAAAAATACATTATAGTACAGACACATATATATAGTTTCCTGGTTTAGGATTCCTGAAAATTTGGTCAAATAGTTCTGCTAAAGAATGTTTCTCTCTCTCTCTTTCCCTCTCAAAAATTTTATGCCTACACCCTATATGGCTACTGCAGTTTCACACTGTACTCCTGATTTCGATGTACTCTATGGATCTAACAGGCACAATTAATTAATTAACTATAATCCTTAATAACTGAAATTAATTCTGGGCATAACAATCAAAACCCATCTGTCAAAACCTTAATTAATTATATTTTTTAACAATTATACTATATCCATCTACCTCTCTCCCTGTATGTATATACATATATATATTTGAAAACGAAAGGTGCTTCCTTTCAAAAAAAAAAGAAAATGAAAGGTGCTTGTACTTACCTTGTTTGACTAGGTTATCTTTGATCAGAAGAGAGGAACAGAAATGCTATCCTTTTACCTGTTCTTCTCTTGTTTAATAGGCTCTTTCAAGATCTATAATACAATATGATTGTCCCAAGGAAGAAAACACTATGCAGCCATTGAGAGAGAGAGAGAGAGAAAGAGAGATGAAAATTCTTTATTTTGATGGTATGAGATGTGAGAGTTGAAAGAGGAAACCCTAGTTATTATAGGGCAGAGAGAGAAAGAAACCTGCAAAATACAGTGCGGAAAGATTATTAGAAGAAAAAAAGAAAAAAAAAAAAAAGGGAGGCAAAGAGCATTTAGTGAAGGAAAGCAAAAGACAAATGCAATAAATGGGGGCAACTAGCTAAAAGATGACTATGACACAGCTGCCAGTTTTTAATAATATCAAATACTGTTCATAACTTGAACAATTTTATTATTTACTGTGATGTATACTGGCATGGAATTTCATTCTTTTTGTTTGGAAAATAAATAAATAAATACATAATCAAATTTCTTTTTTTCATTTCTGAAAGAAAATCTGAGGATTTCAGACAACTGATCAGGACAGTCAACTGTACTCACTTGAATCAAATTAATGTATATGTAATAATTAAAGATTATAATACAATTGCATCTTATTACAAGACAAGACTTGCTGCAATTTCTGCCAAAATTTTGGATTCGTAGATATATCTTTGTTATGGGATATATGCATATCACACATGTTGAGACAAATCAACACTGAATAAAAGGCAAAAATTTCAAAAAGAAAACAACAAAGAGCATTAAAGGATCTGGCAGAGTCTACTTATCTTGATTTGTTGATATTCTCTCGACATCTTCAGTGCATCACACTTGAACTGAAATTCACTGGAATATTTGGGTTTTAGGTGAATTTATCTTTGGCACAATTTGTACCAGGTCCGGAAAGACTGTAACACCTTCAAAAAATATTTTTCAGTAGTTTGGATATATTTGATATCACACTAAAAATATAATTGAAAAGAAATACGAATCGCGTCATGCCCCATTTTTGTGTATATATGTACTATTGAATAATGCTAGGATCAGAGCCGCATGCCAACTTTAGGGTAGGTTTTGTGGCACCGCTCTTTTTTTTTCGAGTACCCTTCTTTTTTTTTTTTTTTTAAATTCTAATGGTTGGTACAATAAAAGGAAGCAGTCCTCCGACCGCTCTCCCTTCCCTTTCCTCTCTTCCATCCCAACAAGCCAACACCCCCCACCCCCTGAGTCCAATTTTCATAATCGTTCTAATTCAGGAATCAATACTTAGTACCTATTGCATTCTTTTCGTTTTGTTTGTCGATTCAGACTTATAATTGAACATGCGATGGATTAGTGTAAGGATTTGATCAGTAAAATTTGATGTTTTATTAGCTATTAGCTATTTTACTAATGTGTATATATTAACTATTTTAGTGCTTTTTTATAAAATATTAAAAGTTAAACACTATATGGATTAATTTTTTATAAAATAATACATTAATCTTTAAAAGTTAGTTTAAATATTATCTTATCACACACTATAAAAATAATATTTAGTATTTTGACCGGTCAAAATGTTAAAATCTACTTAAGAAGTTTGTGCCGGATACAATCTGAGGATCTATTCGATAAAATTAGTTGTTTCGTTAATTATTAGTTGTTTTAATAGCGTTTAGCTATTAGGTGTTTTAATAGCTTTTCAAAAAACACTAAAAACTAAACTAAATATTTTAATTTTTTATAAAATGTTATTTTAACTTCTAAAAATTAGTTCAAATGCTAACATTTAGCTTGTGAACTACTTAAAAAGTTGTTATGGAATACAATCTAAAGATAGTGTATTGAATTAAAAATCTGTTAGATTTTAAAAAATTTTAAAATTCCAATAGTATTCGATCTATATTCTTTTATAGTCTATTAAAATTTTGTGATATTCAATTCAGACTCATGTAAAATCCATATAAATCTGATAGTGTTTAATTATGAATTTTAAAAGTCTATATAGATTTGATGGTATTTAAAAAATTACTGATTTAAAAGGATTTTATAAAATTATTGATTTCGTCGGACTATAGAATGTTATGTATGAATAAAAAAGTCATTGACAAATCTAGCCTCCAATTCAAAAATTTTAAAAATCTTTTAAAATCTAACAGATTTTTGATCCAATATACTCCTTAATAGAACGAAAGCAGAGCGGGTACTGACCAATTTTAAACTACCTGTATAGGTATCCGTTTAAAATTTTACTATTCGTATCCATTTGAAATTCGTTTAAATTCCTATTTATATATTCATATTCAAATCCGTTTAAATATTTACTACTTGTATCCGTCTAAAAACTCGTTGAAAGTGCTTCTTAAATAGATAGAGTACTTGCGAATCTTTAACTATCCAAAATTCAAACTTATTTAAAATACATTTTTTTTGTTAATAATGTAGAAAGTATCTATTACTGAACCCATTTAATGTAGCAGTTAATAAAAGCAGGATGACCGTCTACGATGCAGGCTATTGTAAGTTTTTCATTGTTGGTGGTGATAAGTTTTTAACAAAGAAAATAACGATTTTCGAGAAAATGATGGATTTTTCTTTTTAATCCCTCATTGTTTTTCAATTTTTTATTTAGCTCTAAAACCTTTTAACTTATTTAATTAAATCTTAAAATTAATTTTGATTGGATATATAAAAATCATTGTGATTCCATCAAAATCAATAAAATTCTATAAAAAAATCACACCAATTCCATAAAACTATGTAGAATTATAATAAAATATTTAAAAATCTTAGAAAATCATTCGATTCTCTTAAACTCAGTAATTCTTTTAAAAACTAATACAATCCTAATCCAATACACTTTTCAAATTAATTGATTTTATGCAAGTGGGTTCCAACATTGATTCACTTTTAGGCTCATATGCAATATCTTATAAATTCATATACAGAGTTGTGCATTAAGGGATATCATTAATTTGGATGAGCCGTTGGGAATCAGCATTTAGCATTTGGACTTCCAACTGAGAGCTTTCTCATTTATGAAAATTTCATTGAATTGATGGAAGGAAAAAATTATTTTCAATTACATAAGTAGCACGATATTATTCCGATTCATTTGAATTCTTTTAAATAATAATAATAATAATAATAATTATAATGATGGTTGATCTGGTCTGAAAAGTGGATAATCAACATATATTTATATTTTAAATAATGTTTTCCAAAAAAAATATTTTAAATAATGTGATAAAAGTTAATAAACATTAAAGATTACAAAGTAGCATAATGTTGTACATTTATAGACTGACATATCAACTTACCTAATTGCACATAAGCAAATGAATAGAATATTGTGTCGATGCCTTGTATTGTTTATTACAAAAAAAATGAATATGTTCTCATTAATATAAAATTTGAAAATATTAATTCTGATATTTTAACATCATTTTGAATATTTGATATATAGTATTAAAATAATAATAATAAACAAAAATGCAAATTTGTACTTGTATGTTGCCAAATGCTGTAGCAACTAAGATCTAACAAAATATTATTTGCTTTGACCAAATCCACGCGGTTTTATTTTTAAGAATGACGATAGGTCATCTTCTAGAAATCTTTTTTTGATCTCAGACTTACTAATTTTTATATACCTCACTTCCATTTTTTATTTAATCGATGTAAAATTTATCTAATATAAATTAACATTTCGAGTTAGCGTCCGGATGTTGCAAATACTAATAATATTTTTATGGCAATAACATATACTCACTATAGTGCTAATAATAATACACATCAAATGTCATTACCACTAATTCTTATTAATATCAAAATTTTATTTTTTAATACTATATAAATTCTCACTTTCCCAAATCCAGTTTCAATGCTCCTCTTAATTATTGCCATTGAAGTGACCACAAAACCTACCAAAAGGTACAAACAATTAACATCAAAGTTCAAATTTCAAACTGTATCCTTTTCCAATTTCATGAATTAAAAAAAAATATAATCAATTACTCTGTTAACTTGTGCTGGTAGTATTATTGAGTTCAACTATGAGCATACATCTGATAATGTATTTTTCACTGTTACACTCCATTATTGAATCCCAGTTGATATCAGCTTGGACACTGTACTCCTTGCTAGCTTTATATAAATGAGCTCATTTTTTTATTTTGATTTGTAATTATAGGCCTTGTAAAAATTAATTCTTTTAATATTTTTTTAACCACTAACTGTTTTACTAATATTTCGTCAAACAGTAAAATAGAATAACGTTTCATAATTTTTTCTCTCTTCTTTTTTACATCTTATTTATTTTGTTGATGATAAGTAATAAATTGCATTGCGTTGCGTAAATATATAATTTGAAGACAGATGATGATGAGATTTATGACAAATCTTTCGGAGAAATTTCAACAATCAGATGCCACCAAATTTGTACAGTCAATTCAATAAACATGAGCTTGTTATTTGGTACTTTTGTCACCATTATTACAGAGCGGCATCATGTGTATCGACATATCCCCACTGTCGACTGTAGCAGAACAGATTTTACAATTTCAAAATTTGAAACCGTTGGGTAAAAGAAAAGAGATTTTTACGATTTCTTTTTTTTTTAAAGAGAATTTTCATCTTATTTCTGGAGAGTTGTATATGTAATGTATACTAAATATATTTATATTTATGAGAATGAGAGAAATTATGGGATTTCCAACGGTATTCTTAATGAAATTTAGGATATTCTAAAATAATTTTAATTATAATTAATTAAAAAATTTATATTTTATTATTAAAATATTTATATAATTATTTTTTTCGTTAATAATGTCTTCTCACTTATATGAGAAGTGGAGGTCTCAAGTTCGAATCCTCTCGACCACAAATATTTTCACCAATTTAGTAAGTAAAGGATTATTCATTATTCGTAACTCATAGCATTATTTCGGCCTGTTAAGTTTCTTAATAAATTAAAATAATTATTTTTTAAATAAATATATATAGATAATTAAGCAATTAAAAATTTAAGTTTTATCTTTGCTAAATTTATTTTTTAATAAATATATACAATAATAATTTATTTAAAAATATTTTTATATTTTATTTTTTAAATATTGTAATTCTTTTAGGATATAGATAAAAAAGGAAAGAAAATATGTTATTTTATTAATATTATTTTTTATGTTTGTATAATTTGATTGAATGTATTTTTTAAAAATAAAATTTTAAATAGAATATAGTTTTTAAAAGTAAATTTTTAAATAAAATTTACATAATTGAAACTGAGATGAAAATCAATTGAAAATTTTAATTTAAAATTTATGTATAATATTTTAAATAATACTGCTACCATAGTCAAAGTGACTTCTATTATTAATTTAATTCATCCTTTCATTGTTTTTCTTTTACCTAATGGTAAAAAATAATTTATTATTATTATTCATTATAGTTGTATATAAATATTAATTTGAAGTTAAGGGTAAGGATTGAAGATTGAATGGTGACTTGATTTTCTTTTTGGGTATCCATTTAAATTTTAAAAATCTGCATTTATAAATTAGAGACTAAAGAATTAGATTTAGAGGTCACGTTAAACTTTATTCTGAGGTCATTTGATTATATAAGAGCAAAATTAAGTACATAAGATGAATTATAGCATGTAGTTTGTACGTAAAAGTATAATACAAATTAACCAATTATATTTATTTTAATTTAAATAAAATTTATACTTTAATATTATATAAATAAAAAAATAAATACATAATGAGTATATTCAACGTGCAACACGTTATAAAAAAAATAATATGGTGTAAAAAGTAAAAAACAGCTTAAAAATATTCATTTTAATTTCAATTTATATTCATTTTACCTTTTCAATGAATATTTACAAGAAATTCCACTGATTTGTTTAATTAATCTAAGAAGAAGAATTGAAATCAGTAATTAGTACATAGGTTTTGATTGTGAAATATTGGATAAAGCCAGACGAGGCACTCATAGTTGTCTATATTGGATACATGAGTGGGTCATATGGAGAAACCTATCGGGTGGCTAGGGATTCTCCAAGCTAATCATCAAGTTTTTAGCATTTTTCAATTTATATATAAAAACAAATTTAGATTTATCATGTCGGCAAATTCTTTTTAATTTTTAGTACATAGATTGCTTACAACTGTAAAAATTAATAAAAAAAAGATTGTCAAAATTAAAAATTTATGATAGAGTACAGAGAAAAAATAAAATACTGACTTCAGCATTTTTCAATAGTAAATTTGTAATATTTAATTAAAGCATTTTTCATTTTTGTTGTTAAATATTTAATAGTGAATCTGGATGGGTTTGAGATGGGAAAATAAAAAAGAGATAAAAATAAAAAGACGCACCAAAGATTTTTTTTTTTCTTTTTTTACTTTCTTTTTGTGATAAATGAAACATCATATAGAGATTTATGAATGAGAATACAACAATACAAGAAGCTAGAATATGTGTTCGGTCTTCTGAACATATATATGTGTGTGGGGGGAGTCTTAGACGACTAAAATCAGCGAGATTAATTATTTTAATAGCTGTTAGTTTTTTTAATATCTGTTAATAGTTAGATATTAGTTGTTAGATCGTATAGTTACTTAAAGTAAAACTATTAAGCGAAAATAACTGTTTAATTAGTTACTAAATTTAAAATAATAAAAAAGAATATTTGAATATCGAGTTAGAATTTTAAATTATGACTATAAAAGTGAACCCAGTATGACAAAAAAAGAAATGATTATGTGATGTGTTATTAATTTTTTATCAAAAGAATGTCGGTGTATAGTCTAGTTAAATAAAAAGAGGTATTGTTCGAGTATCACAGCAATCGAGTTTTAAACAATTTAATTACTTTATGATATATAGGTAACTGAGTAAGGAATTCATACAGTAATTAAAATAATAAAAGAGTTTTAAATTAAGGGCAAGACTGTTAATAAATTTTCAATGAAAAAAGTGAAACGCTAAAAGTTGGGTGAGATAACATTTCACACCTAATGCTATAATATATTAAAATAGTGTTTTGATATAGTTAAAACTCTAAACACTATTTCAAACGTTCTTGCCAAATAGAGCTAAAGTCCAAAAAAAAGAATCTAAATAATAATAACAAAACAAGTAAGCATATGATGAATGCCAACCATTTGTATTTAGATTGAGTAGAATAGTTCTACAATCTAAATTAGTTATTTAACTAATAAAAATTTGAATTAAATAGATAATGAAGAGAATTATAAAAAATTCTAAACGGTCTAATTGTATGAAATTATCAAAATTAAAAATTCATGATAGAATTTACACATATATGAGATATTCAGATGAATAATAATAATGAGAGTTAACACTTCTTTTTATAAAAATTAATTATTTGACCTATAATTAATATATTTTAGTATGGATAAATATTTTTTTAAAATTAGTATATAATATGAAAGGAGAACTTTAATATAAAATTAAATTAAAGGACACAATTATTTGATGATTTTTATTTTTAAATAGATATGTCGGTTGCATCATAAAAAAATGCTAATTGCAGGTGATTAGAGTAATGATTTAATTTTCTTTAGATTTTCTTCATTATGTGGTACATGAATCTGCTTTTTGTAATGTGTATCGTATACAAACAGGTGCATCAGAACAAACATTGCCTATAACATCACTTTTACAATTTCACCCTTTTTCTAATAAAAAAAAAAAAATGTAATTTGGAAGCATCAAAACCAAACAATCCCCAATTTCTTAATCTTTCTTAATCATTTGATGCCATATGGTAGCTTAAAAGTCGTTCAGAAAAGAAACATGGAGAGATATCTTACCTACTATATCGTACATTGCTCAAATCAAAATCTAATTAGATAATGTAAAACAAGCTTATACTAATTAAAGCCCAGTTAAGTGTAGGGTATGGAAAAGAGCGGAGCCGAGCCTAATCTCGTGAGCTCAATCTCGGAAATCTGGATTCTAGTTCACCTGATAATCATAAACGAGTCAAACTCTTACTCGAATCTATAAATCAAAAAGTTATTGTTCTAACCTAAATTTAATTAATTTTAACTTATTGAACTAACTCGTAAGTTCGACTATGTTCGATAAAGCTAGCTCAGGAGCTAGACTCGATAAATTGACTCGCGAACTAATGAGCTAAGTTTGATCTCAGCTTGATAAGCTTATCAAATGAGCTTGAGCGAGCTTTTATCAAGTCTCGTCTTGAGTAGTTCACAAGTAGTTTATCTCATTTATTGTCCTAGTTTAGTGATTATATTTAAATATTAAACCAACTGCTATGTTGACAATAATTTTTTATTTAACATGTAGCGTTTTAATTTAGGTAAAAAAATATTACCTCTATTATTTATAATATTTATTGATGTAACATATATACTAGTGTTTAGAGTTTAGAGTTTAGAAAACTTACGGTAATTAGAACAATTGCTAAAACGGGTAATTTTACAAATAAAATTTAGGAGAATATGTCTTTGAATCGTTTGACAATGAAATGCTCATAATAGAATAAATAAAGTAAATAACTTTACATAATAAAATTATGCGGAAAACTAAAGATTCAAATGTGTTTTTCAATTATAATTTTCTAATTATTATATATTTATTTTTTATATAATACAATTATATATACATTTTAAAACGCCACTCATCGAGTGAGTTTGTGATTGGGCATTGAGAGGAAAGAGATAAAGGGGAATATTTATAGTCGGTTGAAGGATGACCCTAATGATTAGAAAGGCAATTATTTGTTGATGAAATTAATATATTATGCATCACGCTCAATTTATATATATATATTACACATAATTTAATGGATGATTGAAGCTTTTGGAATATTTGCCTTATATCCTAAAAAATTGTAACATCAATAATTTTCAAATTGTTTTAGTTTTGGTTTCCAAAGGACAAGATTAGCTCTTGAAATAACATTGGTCTGTTTGGCAAAATTAGTTGTTTTGATAACTGTTAGTTGTTTTAGTGGCGTTTAACTGTTAGTTGTTTGAGTAGTGTTTTATGAAACGCTAAAAGCTAAACGTTACATGAGGTACAAGATTTGTCTAGTCCAAACGTTATGTTATCGAATAATTTTTTAAGTTGCGTTCAGCGTTTTGACTAGTCAAATCTAAAAGCTATTTAAAAAATTATCGCCGAACAAAGCTATTGTCAATTCAGGTACACGATTAAGCAATTTTCAATTTTAAATGAAATATATAGATATAATTTTTTTAATTAATAAAAAGTTAAATGAGCTGAA
Source organism: Jatropha multifida (assembly GCA_948099535.1). NCBI lineage: Eukaryota > Viridiplantae > Streptophyta > Magnoliopsida > Malpighiales > Euphorbiaceae > Jatropha > Jatropha multifida. The sequence continues at coordinate 2,199 of CANUEX010209751.1, read as the reverse complement.
ATTACATTAAATGCTACATTTGCAATAAGGACTTATTCGTCAAATTAATAAAAACTCCCTTCCACTGCCTACACTTTAGAAAATGAAAAGTTTAATAAATTACACATAATTTAATTATTTAGTGATTGATCCATGTGATAAGGGCAAATACTTAACCCTAATTAGCATCATTTTTATTAATTCATTCTACAAAATACATAATTTTAATAGAAAACAATAATATAAATTTTGTTTTGACCTATAAATTTTTTTTTTGTATAATTTGGAAGTTTAATTTCACCTAGGCATGACTATGGTTCCAAAACCGCCGGTTTCGGTTTCAAAAAAGATGGAACCAGAACCAAACCGCTTTTATATGGTTTTAAAGACGGTTTTAAAACCGCGGTTTTCAGTTTGGTTCCAGTTTGAAACCAAAATTATATAACTTTTTTTGAACTTTTTACGTTTTTTTAGCTAAATAAGAAAATTAAAAATAAATAATAGTATTAAATTAAAAAAATGACTAAAAGAGTAAATTAATAGTTTTAAAATTTATTAAAAAATTACAAACTATAAATTTTTTTATTTCAAAAATATACCCTTCGAATTGCCGTTTTTGACCGTTGTAAGGAAAAAAAATATTTTTAATTTATTTGACAGTCAAAAATAAATTTTAAATAAATATTGTCTAATTTATATGTAAAAACATATATTATAAAGGGTAAAAAATTTAAATTAAAAATATTTAAATGAAAAGCAATTTTTTTCTCTTTTTTAACTTATAAGTTATATTTATACTAATAAATTTTAAAATGATGGTAAAGTTGATAAATTTGATATTGAAAAATAAAATTAATTTCACAATATATATATACACGGTTTCAAACCAAAACTGCCGATTTCAAACCCGAAATATAATAAATTGCAACTGAACCTTAAATCGCCGGTTTCAATTTAAAATCTTAAACCGTTGATCACGGTTCGATTCTAATTTTGACCAGTTCAATTTTGATTCGATTCTAATTTGAAACCGAACCGTGTTCATGCCTAATTTCACCCAAGTTGACATCAAAAAGGCAGGAAAGAGAGGCGAGCGGTTGATGAACAACTAACCGCACCAGCCAAATATTTTGACAAAAAAGGTCAAAGTTTGATGTGGATTAATAAACGTCCTAAAAACGGCATGGTATATGGGTCATTGGCCAAGATACCTTCATAAGTCAACAAAAAGATTAGTTAAGCAAATTTGTGATTAAGCTTGTGATAATATCACAATATTTTTTTTAAATCACTGGTTTTGAGACCCTATTATCAAAGATTGTCTAATTTTACTTACGGCTTAGTCAGAATTAGAGTTGTTCGCTCCTCTCTGCAGGTATATTTAATAAAGATCAATTTCGAAAACTCTTCTCGTATGTCTAACTTGCGTTGCCAACTGAATCACAATCTATAAGTGATAATATCATAATATCGATGAAACTTGAAGTTGTATCTTATGCATATAAATAGTGTAGAAAACTATTTTTAATTAGCTCTAAATTTTTCAGCCATTTTTATCAATATATATTAATATAATCCTTTTCTTTTTATATATATAAAAAATATTTAAGGAGTGAACTTCACCTCCTATATTGCAAAGTGGATATCTCACCACTGTATAACAAAGCATAACCTAAAGATAAACGTTAAATTGTTAAAAGTACCACAAGTTTTAATTATACTTTAAATTCAATTTTCTTCTCTTAGTACCTTGAATTTTTATTTTAATTATAATAGTATTCTAATTTCAAATTGAACCGAATTTAATGAATAAAATATTATTTTTATGAAACCCAATTTAACATTTTCTCTTAAATTAGACTAATAAAAAAATTATTATGTTTGTTTTTATAAATATTAAAATAAAAAATAATCTATTTATCTTAAAAATAAAATTCTTTTATTCATTTATATAATATTAACAAGTAATGATTTTCAAAAAATAAAATGACATCATAATTATAATACCCCGAAATTTTTATTTCGAAACATTTCCATTTAAATTTAAATTATAAATTATTAGCCAATAATATTACGCCACGTAATATTATGGGAATCGAAAATCATTTTTGGTTCGCCCGAAAATTTATTGAATAACCGTTAATTGAATAAAATCGGACCAATATTTCTTTAGTTGGACCGAATTAATTTAAATTAGACCCGAATCGGATATTTTTGAAA
>CANUEX010209660.1:0-12207 GCA_948099535.1 Jatropha multifida | reverse complement strand
TGTGGGTTTGCATTATTTATTATTATTCACTGAGTTTAGTGAAACTCACCTCCCTTCCATAAATATTTTTCAGGAAATAAGGATACTGTTGGTCCATAAGACTCTGCTTCCTTCTTCGCAGAGAAGTGATCATGTTAGTATAAGCTCTCTAATAATATTTAGAATACTCCGCACATTTTATTTTACTCCGCAGTTAGGATGCTTAAATAAATATTGGTTTGTAATAGAATTATCATGTGATTATAAATAAATTGTGGAATGTAAATGACTATCTGAAAGACTGTATGATAGGAACAGTTTGAACATATTATAACAAATAAATATTTGTATGGAAAAATATTTTTATTATATGGATATGGGCCCGAGCTGCAAATAGTACTTAATACTAATGGTGGGTCATAATTATTAACTCTGATTGTCTTATGAAAAATGTCATAATATGGGCTTACTATTCCGATAGTCAAATGATAATAGAGATGGATTATGATAATTTAGGCTTACTACGGGCCTCGGGTGCCTTAAGCTTACCTAGATCCTAGTGCCGGTCCGGCCCACGGTTTTAGGTCGTGACATAACTAAAATTGATAACCTGTTTTGTAAATCTAAAACTCACTGCATATTTTTTCTGTGCAACATTCTTTAATATTATTCCTTTTCTCTTTTTTTCCCTTTTATTTTATATTTTATTAATAATTTAAATTTTATTTGGATTGTAAGATTAATATTTATAATGGTAATATATTTTATTTTTTATTTTCAAGTATTTCGAGGGAACCATGAAAATTTCAATATTCAAATTATAATATAATAAATATTTTTTTTAGTATAGAGAAAAAATGATTCGAAGTTGAATTTATTGTTAAACTTATATATGCATTTATCACTTAGTTATACCTTGGTGTGCATAATTTTTTGCTTGTATAAAAATTTTAAATTTTATTTGTATTTTATTGGTTTATTAAAAATATCATTAATGATAATTTAGTCACATCCTAATTAGGGAATATTGAGTTCCTAAAATGTCAATGTTAAGTTTATGAATTGATAAAAATATCATTGAGGACTTTAATTTTATTAGTTGAAAAATAAATATAGTTTAATTTTGATTAGTTATGTTATTTTTCTAATTGAATCTAAATTCTATTAAAAAATTTAATCTAATTCTAAATAGAAAATTGTCTAATATCTAAAAAATAAAATAAAATTAAAAATTATAATTATAGTTATTGACATAATCAAAAATACATATATATAAACTCTATTATATATAATTTAAAATTAATAATTTTATCTTATGAAAGAAGAATGCAATGTGATAATATTATAATATTAATTTTTTTTATATAAGAAATCATAAAATCTTTCAACATCATATTTAGTCTTATTCTAATAATGATATTCATTTATTATTTTTATTATATTAATACTATAACGTAATTCTATTATAATTAGAAATTTATCTTATCATACCACTATATATATATATATATATTTAGTTTTAATTATTTTTTTACTATTAAGAATTTATTATTTTTTATTATCAAGAATTATTATATCCATTTTTTGCTAATTTAAAATTACTAAGTTTGTAATTATATTTTTTTTATAGTAAATATAATTTTATTGTATGAATTGATTCTATAATCTCTATATTTAGTGTTGTATATATTCTTACTCATGTATTTATTTTATGTTTTAACTCTCTCTATTTATAAATTAATAGAATAGTTTTTATTTATACTTCTTATAGGAAGTTGTCTTGAATCAAATATGTTGTTATAAACTAAAATTATCTACAGTTAAAAGAAAATTATTCAAAATATTATATATTATTATTTACATAAAATAAAAACTAAGGCATTATTTATGTTGGGATAAAACTGCACTGCAGCTCTAGTCTATTAAATTAATAAATATAAATTATATCTATACATATTGTTAATTAATTTAATTAATAAGAACATAAATTATTAATTATATTTTATTTCTTATTTATAAGAATTTCAAAAATTAAAAAAGTAAATAATAGTTAGATTTTTTTACTTTAATTTTTAATTTTAAATCTAATTTAAATTATTTCATCAATTTGAAATATTATTATATTTAAGTATATTATAAATAAATAAATAACTAATAGAATCAATGAGTGTAAATATATGCAAGCACATTTAAAAAAAATAGTTTATTAATAAATGAAAAGAAAGGAAAGAATTTGAAGAGGTTTTGCTGGTTAAAGTACAAGTCATTTATATGTCCAGCGTGTTCTATTTTGATTAGGTTGCCCCTCAGATGCTTTTATACCTAATTCGCTCAATGCGTGAGTGTAGTCGGTCGGGGGCTCCCTCCCTCAGCTCAGCTGAAAGGGAATTAAGGCAATTCCTACCACTTCACATCCTTTTTTTTTTACCTTACGGGATGTGTATAAATTATAAAAAATTATAAATTTAAAATATCACGAGATCATTTTTAAAGTATAAAAGGGCACAAGACTTTTATCTCATATATAGTAAAAACAAATAGAAGAAATGAAGAAGAGGAGAAGTGTTCATAAGAAGAGGGCACACTCACTTTGTTTCAAAATACAAAAATGGAAAAATCTAATGGATTATAGGTAATGCCCAACAAATTACAGAGACAGATAGACAACAACTAGTTAATTATTCAGAATCTTGATACTGTTGCCAGAGAGCTGATTTAAATATTCAGAAATATAATCGAATCCAGTCAGCATTTACCTAATGTGCTTGGCTTTTAGTTCCACTTGGTTCAATACAATAATTAACTAGGAACTAGTCTTCACCAATGCAAACAATTTCTCAAAGTGAAAAAGATGTTTTCTAACCTTATACGAATATATACTGTACAGAAACGCTGCCATTGTTGCTGATGAAAATGACATTAGAGTCAACTTCCAGAATTCCTGAAAACCAAAAAAGATTGGCAGGAAACCGTGAATTCTGAAACCTACCCCTTAATCATAATATATTGAAAATTCCAATTCCCAGGAAGAGTTCAAAAAACCTGTGGGTTCGAGATAATTATTCCCATTGCATATCCTAACAAGTCCAGAATAGATTGAAGAGAGTTTTGAACACCTCCTACAACGCATCTATCAGATTCAGGAACTTGATCCTGTCTCGACAGACACAACAATTGCACTTAGAAATAGCATGGATATAATGGGGATATAACATAGAAGCAAAATCCAGGAGTTTTAGAGTACCTGCATTTGTTGAATCACAGATAAGTCGAACATCCATAAACCCAGCCGAGAAGTTGCAACTCCAGCCATTAGTATGTAAGCTGATAAAACTTCCTTTTGGACCCATATTGAGCCAATACATAGTAATAAGCAGCACCACTGCATAAACACACAAAAAAACAATAGTTATAAAAACATCAGCCAGAAATGAACAAAAAAAAAAAAAAAACTTGCAAGCATCATGTTACTATATACATATAAATATATATACCTGAGACCATATTGACCAAAGTCCTGTTCTGATAGTTAAAATATGGGATTGCAAGATTGGATATACAACCGTTGCTCCTATTCCAATCAAAGCACTTATTCCGCGTGCTATTCCGATTATGTATGCAGGTATACCTTCCCATTCTAAGGTAGCTGTCATCAAGGTGCCAAAGCTGCAAGAGAATTGAAACTTTACTCGTAACAATAGTAAAAAAATAGTAGCTCAATGGTTGAGTACCCGGTGCACAATTTCGTGGATTGAAAACATAGCAGAACCTTTATGCTCGAAGGGTGATTACATCTCTTGATTCTACCAAAAAGAAAAAAGGAAAATGGCAGAACCAATAAAACAGCATTTTACCTGAGGACTGTGAAATATAATAAAGCTAGAGCTATGCCGGGAAGAACAGTATCTTGTTGCAAATACACACTCCAGGCACCAATACAAGGTGCTTGAGGAACCCATTCAATTAACTTCATTCTCCATTCTTTTTCCACCAATGTTGAATTTTTTTCCTCATTTTCAGAAATTAAGGCCACTGTTTCACTTGAAAGAGTTTCATGATCAGTCTGTAAAAATCTTGAAATCTTCCTTTGGCTACTTTGATCTAAAGCTGGAATCCCTTTGTATACACAAGTAAAAAGCCAATACTCTATCCATACTGCAATACTATTCCAGAGCGCTAAACTTATAGCAGAGGCTTTAATTGATACAAAGCTAATTATAAAGCCACTAACTACTGGAGCAAAAAGCTTGCAAGTTAAATCAATGCGTCTCATAATTGCGTTCATCTTCGTTAGTACACCTACAGGATGGCCTTCTGATATCACCACCACCCTGTAATTTAAAAGTAGCCATTAATATCCCGTTCAACTTGAATGATACTACTAGCATTTATTCGTTAATGCGCAAATTACCATTCTCTTTCAATTAGTATGGTACCAGCGAGAGTGGAAAGCACACCAACAGCTCCAGAGATGTTAGTTAATGCCACAAGCAATATAAATACTGTAAAATTTGTAGATTTTAAGGTTGAAAAGATAATCAATGCGATTATTGTGCATCCAGCAACTATAAACGAGAGATTTTGGGTGACCAACCAGATTTTCAGAACCTGCATTTTCAACCAGGTAAAACGTTCTTTAGGCCTCGTCCGGTATAAATGAATCTCAGAAAATGTTTTAGAACTCATTTTTGATTTCATGTTTAATATTTATTTCGCTGTTAAAGACTGAAACTTTTGTTGAACAAACTGAATTCTCTACTATGCCCAAAAAGGGTAAATCAATTACTATTGTGATGTAGGATCAATGGAATTAAAATTTCGAGCTCTTAATCAAACCTTAACATATGGTAACCTCTCCACCCATTGTCCAATGAAGGGGCCAAAAAGTGCAGTAGAGGCAGATTCAATAGCTCCGTAAATAGCAGGAAGAATCAAAGAATCTGACCATAGAGTGATCATATACAGACCAACTGAGAATTCCCACATTCTGTAGACAAAAATTTATATGAACAACCAAATTCAACATGGCTGTAGTTAGGAATAGTTGATCAACTAAATCTGATAAAATATTGAAATTGGTTTTCCATGGAAGAGTTTCAAAACCCCATATTAAGAATCAAACCAAAGATTGGAAATTAATAATACAAAAAAAAAATCCAGTGAGAAAAAACCTGGCATCCCATCTTGCTAAAAAATGGCCAATATACAAATATCTGATAAGAGAAAAGTCTTGAGTAGAAGTAGAAGAAGAAGAAGATTGTTGTCGGTCAAGCAATTGCTCCTTCACCATATCTGCTTGTCTTCACCCACCCATTTGGTCAAAACCAATGCTTTCAGCATTAAAATCCATGATTTGGAGTAATTAATGTAAGATGCTAATTAATGAATTGCAAAGGACAATGAAGATGATGTAGAGTTGAAACTTGAAAGGCTTACGTGGTGCAAATTCGTGAGGAACAGTTCTCTGTTACTGCATAGGATTCGGAATCTTCGTTTGTTTTGTTTGCTAGCCGTTGATCAATTAATTAACATAAAGATCAAATTACGACGAACTCCCGTTGGACATGTACATAAAAAAAGAGAAAAAAAAAAGGAAGTTTGGAACATAAAATTACTATGAAGTCTTTAAATTTAATTGACATCACCACATGATTCCCATTATTCAGAGAAATTTTGACGGTTAAACTATTTAGTCTTTTCGACCAAAATATCCGACGTTAACAGTTAGTAAAAAATTGAAAAAAACTTATCAAAAACCGATTTATAACTCTGTTTATAAACCAAACCAATAAAATGAAATTTAATATTTTTATTAAAATGAAATGAAGGTATTTCTGAAAATATATTTTAAAACTTCATTCGCTCAATTCATAAATCGAGTCATACACCGGATATAGGCAAGTTTTTCTTCAACAAATTAGTACCCTTACTTGACAAGTTTAGAAATGTTGTGATGAAAGAATTATTTTAAACAAATTTATATTTCAGTAGTGTAAAATTGAAATTTATGAATATCATAATTGAAATTTATGAATATCATGATCGATTTAAAGGCAATTTTTATATATGCCCGTATGAATACATGCAATAAAATTATTAACGCTCTTTCATTTCCAATCATATACATATAGTTTTCAAGTTGATCATTGCTAATTATTTAGACAAAGTTTAATAATGACTATTACTTAAATGAAATATATATATATATATATATCCATTAAAAAAATGTAATATATATAGTGAAAAATATTATTTTCATTTTAAAAAATATCAATTAAAATTTTCACAATACTATTTAGTTATTTTTTATTATTTTTAAATAATTATAAATAAAATGATCAAATTCAATTATAAAATTAATATAAGATAAATATAAATCAATAATAAAAAACTATAAAATATAACAAATGATTAAAATCTTCACGAGACCAAATTACTTTTATACAACTAGTAATTGACCATCTTATCAGTCACTTGTCAATCCATTTAACCTAATTTTTAAGTAACTTCGATTTAATTAATTCGTACTAAATAATTCAACTAATTGCTATCAACCATCGAACCTATCCTTTTCAAACAGGCTCTAATATATTAAATAGAATAATTGTATGAATTTAACTATAAAATACAAATCTTTCTTAATATTTGTATATAATTCTTACAAAAATTATTGTCCCGTCACCATTTTATTGCCATTTTAGAAATATATCCATTCCTAATGTTTGAACAGTTTGATGAAATCAATTTTTAAAAAAGAAAAAGGTCCGAGTAATTAATTTAGGAATGTGATATTAATTTTCCATAATTCTTAAAGAAAAGATATTTACAAATTAAAAGCTATCTGATAAAGTCATATTACGTATGAGGATTAAAAGACAACTATACCACAGCCTTTCGGGAAAAAAAAAAAAAAAGGCCAATGTTTAAGCCAAAAATATTATCGTCTTGAAAGTGCAATTAACAAGTCATCTTATGATTACTGAACAGTCTCAACAGAAAAATACACCCGAAGGAAACTAAAGCAGATGAGGAGAAAAATTAACAAGATGAGTAAAAAGAATAAGGATTGTTACAAGCACATAAAACCTGAGGCGGAGCAGAAACAGCATCATCCCTGCAAAACATGACAAACATAAAAGAATGGTTCAGCAGTTAATCCAATCACAAGTGGTTAACAGAATGCACAATACATTTACCGAGTACCAAAAATGACGATATGATTTTATAAGTTAAAGCATATGTTTGTTCTAAATGTGACTATAAAGCCTTATTTTTTAAATATCTTGACTATTCTATCTAGGGCTGATCCCAGAAATAGTGCCCTGTAATTGATTTCCTACACCAACTCTTCGAGACAAATCTTTGGTCCTGAACTTGTTTCTAGAATGCAGCAATTGCATTCACCATCATATTCTGGTTCATCATGCCACCTCAGCCATCCTAGTAGTTATACATTTTCATATTACCAGCATGCTTCTTGACTACTGAATCTTATGTTGTCAAATTGTTGGCGAAGAATTTTGCTGCCCTATAAGCACTGAACAGAATCTAAATAGGATAGATTAATAGAGACATACTGAATTATGCAGTATATATCCAACAGCCCAAGCACTGATATAATAACAGAAGGAAAGAAGTCAAAGCAATCATTATGGAAACAAGAACTTCACATTAGACAAAAGAAAAATTCCACGAAACCAAATTGAAAAAGGGAGCCAAAAGTGCAAGTAAAGAAAGTTCAAAAGAAATTTCACAATTCATTACTATTCACATGGAAATTGTTCAGCATATTATCAAGATTCTAATTATACAGAAAAGGTAAGTATGGGAAATTTATGGTCCAAGCAATGTCAAGCAGCAATCGAGATTTATCTTATGTTGGTTCTTTGATTGATGATTGTAAGCTCTCAATACAGGACATTCCAAATTCAACTCTGCATTTTTCATTAGAAAATCAGTGGATCAGTCTGCCTATTCATTAGCTAGAGCAACTTTTCCTATCTGATCTTTGTTGGCTTCAAATGAATGGAAATCTAATCCCCCATCATTATTCATGATGTAGTCATTTTTTATTTGATTCAATAAAACTTTCCCCTTAGCTTTTTTTTTTTAAAAAAAAAAGAACAGAAAAAAAAACACACTTCAAGAAACATCTAGATTTAGGAATCTTAAATTACTGATAATTGGAAGAGATTGCCGATAATTTCCACTTTCTATAATTTTCCAACTTAAATTACATATTGTCAGCTATAAGAATAATCGTCTATCAAGGACACAAAGAGCATTAACCTGAAAATAAAATCCTTAAATCCTCAGTAAACCAAAGGTGATCTCAAGCCCATCATTAAAATTTTGGGAAAATAAATGAAAACAAAAGAAAGCAAAGTGTACCACACAGCTCAAATCAATTTTCATATATTACTTTAAAAAGTCCTACCGGAAAAATTGCCACTAGTTCTTAATTTTCAGCCTTAGAAGTTGATTGGTGTTATTAACCAATTATGTCACGAAAAGTGATTATCTTGGAATGGGAGCAAACCCTATTTATACAACAGGTCAACCTCCCAATGTGTACCTATGGTTCTGGAGAAGTATCAACAGCACATGTTAACAAACCATGAATAGCAACAGAATTATAACTACTAATTAGTAATGAATTCTCAGAGAAACATGCTCTATCAATCAGGTGTAGATCACAGGATAAATATTAAATAATTGATCAGAAAAACTTGAACGAAATGTATATTAAACATAAAAATTGCCAAGGAAAGGATAAATGGAAGCTCACATTGATTGTTTCGGCATAAAATTCCATCAGCTCTTATTAAGAATCACCCTTCAATTCGTCAGAGTCTGAATCACTGGCATTATAACCTGTCAAACAATCACCATAAGGAAAACAAAGGTAAAACAATCAGTACAATACAAATGGAAGCAACCAATACTGGTTTAACCAGAGGTATACCTGGATGCTTATCGCTGACTTTCCAAACTGAAGACCTAGTCCTTGATGCTCTTGTCATCCAAATCCTTCCCTGCAACCCAAAAAACAAACGATACCCATAAGACAACAAAATCAGAGGCAATCGGAAAAAAATAAAGAACATAGTAACAGGACAAGATGAGGAAAATAAAAATTAAAACAAAAATCTCTGATTTATTTCAACCAAACAGATAGAGTAATCTTCAATTCTCAGAAACCAAATCAAGAACAAATCTAACTAAAACTTCCTTTCCCTTTTTTCTTTTTTTTCAAATTTTAACCCCTCTCACAAAAATTAATCAAAACAACATAGAAATCAAAACAGGAAAAAACCATCAAATTGGATAAGGAAATCCGATAAAGTTCAAATTCAAAAAAGAAACCGTCTCCAACACACGAAAAAAAAAAAAAAAACCCAAACCTTTTGGGCATCTCTAGGCACTCCATATCCACTATAATACATTTGACCGACCAAGACCTGCATATTAATATCTCCAGACTTAGCCTCTTTGAGGGTGTCTTTAAACCATCTCTTCACGCAATCCGATACAACCTCCGATAAGGGTAAGCGCGCGCTGATGTTGATATTGCTGTTGTTACTGCTATTACTGTTCATGTTCATATTGTTGAGATTGTCTGTATCCGCGTTGCTTTCCATCTTCTTCGTCTGAACTCGGGACGTGGGTTTTGCGTATTTTGAAGGTTTTAGATGCTTCGCGAGACTGTGTATCTTTGTTGTAGCGGCAAACGATTTTCCCATAAAAATTGAAAAAGGCAATCGAAATTTTCTTTTATTTTATATACAGAACACAGCAATGAATAAATGGGAATTTGCTTCTTTATCTTTCATTTGTGTGTTTTATGGAGAGAAGGGATGGAATTGAGAATTAAGAAGGGTTTTTCACAAAGCAAGCGGAGCTTACAAAGCAGCTTTCCTTTCTTTTCTTTAGAGGATAGAGAGAGGGTAAAGCTAGCAGACACGAAAAAAAGAAACAGGAAAACGGTGTCGTGGTGTGCTTAAAAGTCGGCTACAGTGCAACTTGGTTGAGCACAGTTCCGTTTAAACCAAAATAACCTAATCGATATTTTCTTATTTCTTTTTATAATTCAATTCATTTAATTTTTATTATAAAATTGAGTTATCCAGCAAGCCTATTAGCAAGATCGACTTCATCAACACTATGCCAATCCAGCTAGTTCCTCAGCTAAGTGAGTTCAGTGAGTCTCTGATTCTAGCGATCAGCAGTTAGCGGATGTCTATCTATATCACACTTTGATCTCAGACAGTCCTTGCATTGAATTTGATTTTCTATTTCATGTAAGCATGACCATGGTTTTGAACTGCTCTTTCGATTCTAAAATCAACTATTTCAATTTCAAAAAAGGAGAGTTCAGAATCAAATCGCTTTTAGACAGTTTTTTGGACGTTTTTAAAACATTCAATTTCAGTTCTGTCCAGTTTGAAATCTAATTTAGATTGTTTTTTTTGTCTTTTAGTTTTTTTAGCTAAATAAGAAAATTAATAATAAATAATAATATTAAATTAAAAAAAAGATTACAAGAGTAAATTAACAGTTTTAAAATTCATTAAAAAATTATAACTACACAAAATATAAATTTAAAATTCTTTACTAATATTTAATTTCTATAAATTTAAATGGAGAGACATGTTGAAAAATAGACTTGTACTCAATTTATATATATTTTTTCAAATTATATTCACTATGTGTTCTCTTAATTAGAATATAAAGAAATCGCAGTCCACATAATTCGCTTATATTTATTTAAAAAAATAAAATAAAATAACTCATTTATATTAATTAATGTTATCACTCGATATTTTTATTGATGATGCATTTGTGTCCATATCGTATAATATTTGAATTAAAAATATTTAAATGAGGAATAACTTTTTTTCTCTTTTTCAAATTATAAGTTATAAGTTATATTTATATTAATAAATTTTACATTTTAAAATGATTGTAAAATTATTATATTTAATGATAAAAAATAAAATTGATTTAATAATTAAAATTCATGTAACACCCACCACTTAATCCAGGAGAACCAGATGGAGGATGCCACATTCGGTGCCGAAACACCGACCTATTCTGCTAATTATCTCCAAATTACATATTAGAAGTAGTTATGTTTCATTAGTGAGGCAAGTAATTAAAATATAAAATATAATTTTTAAGGAAAATCTTACGGAAAATAAAATTTAAGAATAAAATAAAATTTTGTAAGAGCTTCTTAACTTGCCACATAAAGAAAATATGCACACTTCTAATATAATTTCTCCATACCCCAAACTTTCAATTCAATACAAAATGACACACGCACTTCTAAATATTCATCTATTTTATTTAGATTCTCTCATCAATATTATAATCCATTCATTTCAAGAATATATACATCATTAATCATTCACCACACATAAAATCGAGAATTAATATTTAATCGACCACCAATTTCATTAAATATAATCTCAATATTTACAACTTCCAAAATGAGTTATATTAAGTTTATACATGCCATAATCCACGTTCATGTACATATCCTACCAAAAATTAGGGCTACTCTCTGATGCTTTACCCTCGGACTTCAAGAAGCCTCCACCATCACAACCTGCGCGTGATAAAAATCGACGCGCATAGTGGAAGACTCAGTGGTGCTAAATTTTTATAATTTAAAATAGTCAAGCAATAATTCACAACACTTTTGAAAACAAAATACTAAAATCATAAAATATATCAAGCACCGACAATGTGCTAATTAAATTCAAATATTTTGGAAAAAGATAAAGAAATCCACATCTCATAAACTTTTACTAAACTCGGTATAATTTAGAAAATATCATAATATCATTATGTTTTCGATTTCTCATATTGAGATAAAATTCCATTTTTATTTTATTAAGGCTCATACTAACACCGAAAGAATGTAAGCAGATTCGATCGTGGACTATGGAAGCTGTAATACCCCGAAATTTTTATTTCGAAACATTCCCATTTAAATTTAAATTGTAAATTTTTAGCCAATAATATTAAGCCACGTAATATTATCGGGACCGAAAATCATTTTGGTTCGCCCAAAAATTTATCGAATAACCGTCAATCGAATAAAATCGGACCAATATTTTTTTTAATTGGACCGAATTAATTTAAATTAGACCCGAATCGGATATTTTTGAAAAACACTGTGCGTCACTATTTTTTTCTCCCCGGCAACTTACCTTGGACGGT